>JAMYWO010000001.1:303304-381668 GCA_024220525.1 Cochliopodium minus | reverse complement strand
TGATTAATTTTTTGAATTAAAATAGTATATTGCGCAAAGTGGACCACAACACAACAAAGGGTTTTGCTAAGAATCTATGGTGAAAACACAGATCAAATCATAGACAGAGACAAAGAAAATGCTTTCATGAGCTGTTTAGGCTACTTGCCATTCATCGCCAAAATTTACGGATGCTTCAAAAACGGGGTTTTGTATGAATTCCTCCCTGGTGAATGTTTGAAACCTGAACAAATGATTGAAAACTATAAAGGTAATTTTTTTATAATTTTTTTAATTTTAGTTGGTGAACTCAAATTCGTTTATTTGTCTTCCCAAAATGTTATATTTTTCTATTTTTTTTTGTTCATTTAATCTCAAAGGAATGTTCACTTTTAAAGATAGACCATTTATTTTAAAAATAAAATTGATTCAATCCTATATTTTGTTTTTATCAATTTTTTTTATTTCATTCTTTAAAAAACATTTGAAGGTATTGCATCCAGAGTTGCAGAGCTACACCAACAACACGTTTTCCAAATCGAAAAAATAGTGATATGGGATCATATTAAAAAAATTATAGATTTGTTGGAGGACGAAGACTTCCAAGACATAAAATACTCCAAGGATTACTTCTATAAGCTCTTGGAAATCATGAAAGATAAAATTGGTTCTCATTACGAAGACACCATTGTTCTTTGTCACAACGATTTGTTGAGTGGAAACATATTAAAAAATGGAGGTAAAAAAAATTTTCAAAAAAATTTTTAATTTTCAAAAAATATTTTTTGAACAATATTGTTAGTTCTGTTCATTTCACTAAAAATTAAACTAATTTTTTTTTTATTTTATTTTCTCATTATTTTTTCAAATTTTTTATTTACAATTTTTTAATTCTTTATTATAAAAAAAAAGACGAAATCAACTTGATCGACTATGAATATGGCTCCTACAACTACAGAGGCTACGACATAGGAAACCACTTTGCAGAATGCATGGGCTTCAACATCAAAAAGCAGCATTACCCAACCAAAAAACAACAGCACGATTTTTTGACCATCTATTTCACGACTTTTTATAACAGGGATCCTACACATGAAGAGCTTAAGTCATTATATAAGGAGGTCAACCTTTTTTCTTTGTGCTCTCACTTTTTTTGGGGTGCTTGGGGTTTGTTGCAGAACCGCCTTAATAAGGACATCGACTTTAATTATAAGGATTATTCTATCAGCAAGATGGAGTTGATAGAACGCAACATGCAGAGCTTCTTTGATAATGATGGGGATGGAGAGTACTCTTATGTTTAAGAAAAAATCAAATTCTTGAATGAAAAAAAATGATGGTATTTAAAATGAATAAAAATTAAAATTATAAATAAATGAAAAGTTGATTTAAAAATTTGTTTTCTTCAAATAAATTAAAGAAACATTCAAGAAAAAAAGATTTATCTTTAAAAAATTTGTAGTTTTAAAATCGATCATCTCTATTTAATTTTTTATAGTTATCTAGTTAATCGCTTTTTCAGCTCATTTAAAATAATATAAAAAAAATGAAGACTTTCAAGAAATATATCTTACATATCTCAAATCCTTCCAATTCTCAAATCATTTTGGAAACATCAGGACTTCCAATGAATAATATCCTCAACAAAATCTTCATGACCACCCATAATTTCATCAACTTTGTGGAAAGGACCAATTACAACAGGGTAAATCTCAGTCTGAATAACATTGAAGAGGATAGAAAAACTGGGAAAAAAATCTTGAAAATAAGGTATTTACATTGTAAATTTTTTGTTAAAATGATCGATAATTGAATCAATATTAATCATCACATATGATAATATGAAAATTTGGAGATCAATTATATATTATCTTATGTTAAGATATAAAATTGTTAAGATCCAAATTATATGACACAAATTAAATTCACAAAAAAAAATTTTCTGGATATAAAATGATAAGATATATCATTATTATACCACTCCACATCCCATTTCATAAGCTATAATCATTTTGAAAATTAATAATTAATTTTCATTTTTTTAAAAAAAATAGGACATTGTGGGAAAAAGAAATTGAAGAAATATTTCCAAATCCAGTACTTCCTTTTATTTTTATTTTTTATTTTTTATTATTTTTTTTCACATTATTTTTTTAAGATCTCTATATCTGTCATCAAAAAAGCAGCAAAATTAACAACCACAGATAAACCCTTTTTGGAAATCCCCAATAAAGATGACAGCTGGCACCTCACTACAGACGTTCTGAATAAAATATCCGAGATTTCCATTCATGGTTTGATGATGAAAGACATTTTGGGTTGGGAAAACGTTAAAGTATTATTTTTTTAATTTTTAATTTTTTAAAATTTTTTTTTCATTTTATTTTTCAATATTTCAGAGCGAAAAGTATCATTTTTTATTTAAAAAATTGATTTTAACAAACATAAATTTCATTTTGTGAAGCTACATATTTGGAATTTCGTGTGAGAAAGGTGAACTTTATAGATTTCTCAAAAAAAAAAACAATCAATTATTTCTAATTAATATTAAGGAGAGGAAGTTGGTTTTTCTAAATTGAGGATAATGTATTTATAACAAACCATTCACAAAATTAATTTTTTTTAATTTTTTTTTCATTGAAAGGATAATCAAAGAAAAACATTTGAAAGACAAAAATAGTTTGGACAATCTAAAAACAGAGAATGATTACCAATTTGTAATTTTTAATATTTTTAAAATTTTTTTTTAAATGAATTTCTTGACTTAGTTAAGAGCAAAAACCATCAGAAAAATGTCAGACATTTACCACAACACAATAAAAATGGACAATATTGAAAAAGCTACATGGGCACCTCCATTAAGGAGAATAGAGGTGGGGATTTTTTATTTATTCATTTTTTCTAAATAATACTTTGCTGAATGATAAAAAAAAAAGATTGTGGTTCCCAAATTGTACGATAGAAATTGAAAATAAAAGAAATTTCTAAATATTTTAAAAAAAAAAACAATAAATAAAAAAAAAAAAAAGACTTTTACAACAATGTTTAATTATTTCCTTTTTTTTTTTTGTCAAAATTTAATTTGTAAAATTTCCTTCCAGAACTTCTTTTGCTCTTTTTTTGTCTTTTTTTTCGTTATAAAGGAAGCTAGCAAAAACTCTTTTCCACTTATCTCCGTTCTTTTCAACCTTAGCGGCTGTTTCCAAGTATCTCTCCGCTTTCTCATGGTCCTGAACCTCTTTCCAATTAAAAAGCCCATAATTACCTGCTGCAGTTGCTACATTTTTATCAAAAAAAAAAAATTAAAAAATTTATTTTAAATTGTAATTGAGTTTTTTTTACAACTTTCTGGGCAGGATACAATACAACTAAATTCGAATTTTATGTTAATGAAAAAAAAAAATGAAATAATGATATTTGTAAAGGTTACCTCTTAAGAACACTTTCTGCAGTTTCTCTCTTTTTCTCGCTTTGCAAAATAAAAACAGCGTACAACCCCAAAAAATTGATGTCATCATCTGTCATCAGTTGTTTGGAGCAAATGAGGTTGTACCCTTCCTTAAATTTCTTTGACGCTTCTTCTACGTTTCCTTCTTTTTGAAGAACAGTTCCCATCAACTTTAAATAGAGTTTATTTTAATTTTTTTTTTTTTTTTCAATAATATTTTTTTTTCTTACCGCATAAACTCTTGAATTCAATCTATCCAATTTCAATGCTTTGTTCTATAAATGAAAATTTTTTTTTAATTAACTATATCTGGCTAACAAGCAAAAAACCAAGAATTTAATCAAAATTAAAACAAAAAAAAAAGTTTATATGTTTCAAAGAAAAATATGCATAATCAAGTCTACAATAGTAATCCAAAAATGGAAAATGATTGTGATATCACATCTATTGATTTAAATTATTTCAGCATTTGGGAAAATAAATATATATTAATGTTTTGGGGGCATTTCATCTTCTATTAAAATTTCCCGAGACCAGATCAAGATTTTTGGTGATAAATGTTTGATAATAACAAATAAAATCACAATCAGTTCAAATATTATATTATAATATCTCTTTGGGAATTGTGTTAAATTTGTTTATATAAAGTTTGAAGATCTTAAATTTTTTTATTTACCAAATATTCCTCGATATCCTTATATTTAGCCTTCTCATTATCTATTTTGAAAATGGCATAGTTGATGAAATGATCTTGATTATCTGCTTCCTCATTCATCATGGTCTCTATCCTCTCCTGCAACTCTTCTTTGGGGATTTTTTCGTTACCGTACAATTTCAGATCCGATTCGTTCAAAGACACAGGATCATGTGTCACATAGGTAGGGTTTTCATCCAATTCTATATCATCTTCTTTCTCTAAAAAGGAATGAATGTTAAATATATATGACACTGTGAATATTACCTTTTCCACCACAACATCCCATATTTAACTATTAATTCAAATCCTATTTTTTTTTTTTTAATAGCTCTCAAAGATAGGATTTTTTTTTATATTCAATTCTTGTTCAATAATCTATAAGAAGCAAAGAATTGAAGTTTTTAACGTTAATTATGTATAATTTCCTCCAAAACTTAATGAAGAGGAGATTACTTAAGGATAAAATAATCAGCAAGAATTATTCAATAATCTTTTAATTGAAATCAAGAAAAGTGAACCTAAGAATAGTGGTTTTTCTATTGAATTTAAATCAAATTCGTCAAAAAGCAAAATGTTCAAATAAAAAAAAATGAAAATTTTTCTATTCTTCTCTATTTTGATCGTGGGAGCTTTATCATCTTGTCCATCTAACTTTAGAACCTTTGTGGTGAGCAATGGTGGATCTTCTGATTTCTGGATAGGATTTGCAGGTAAAATTCAAATATATAAATAAAAAAAAATTTTATGACGAAGAATGAAGAATTATTATGAGTGCTTTTAAATTTTCTTCCTGTTTCACTATTATGAATTTGAAGAATATAAAAAAAATATTTATTGAATAAAAATTTCATAAAAATTGAAAACAATCAAAATTTTTACAGGAGGCAGTTCGGGTAGTTGTTCCAATGGGTGCCCCGTGGGCTCTAAATGCAACAACATCAATGGATTGTGTTTCTGGACATTGAATCCACCATCAGATAATGGAGGATCATATCATTTACAAGCGAACTCAAAAGGTGAAAAGAAAATAATACAAAAAAAAAAAAAAAAAAAAAAAATTATTTTCAATTTTTCTTAAGAATTGATTTCTACTTTTTCGAAAAATTCTTTTGTTCATTTTATTTTTTTTTTCTCGTTTGTAGCTACATTTTGCCTTTCCCCTCCTTCTTCTCCAACTGGAACATGGTTGAATGGGAATTTGTTCGCAAGGTATTATTTTTTTAATATTTAAATATTCTTTTTTATTTTTAAATCTTTTTTATTATTTAAATATTCTTTTTTAATTATATTTTTATAAATATATTTTAATTTTACGAAATTTTTTAAATTTTGGTTTTTAGAACTGGTTGCAACTCTACTGGTGGAGGTTGTGTAACTGGAGACTGCGGGGCAGGTTTTAACGGAGGTTAGGAAAACAAAAGATCAACACTGTTTTATTTATATTTCCAATTTAAAAAAAAATGTAGAGTGTCCACCTGGTAAATAAAAAGGAGAATAATATTTTTTTTGGATCAACTAAATTAAAATCTTTAAAAAAAGGTGTTGGAGGTAAAAAAAATTCTTTTTATTTAAACAAATTAAGTCCTAATAAATTGTGATAAAGGGTGATTTAATTTTTTAAAAATTTTGTTTTTTTTTTATTTCTCAATTTATTCTTTTCTTAATTAATAAAAGATCTCCACCTGTGTCTTTAGCAGAATTCGATTTGGCTCAAGTAGATTACTATGATATCTCCATCATCAATGGTGTCAATATGGCCGTACAAATGCAGCCTTCTGTTAAAACTTTTAAACTTTTTTTTTTGAAAATATTTTTTTGTTTATTTATTTTAAATTTTCATTTTTTTGAAAATATTTTTTTATGTTTATTTATTTTTTAAAATTTAATTTTTTTTTTCAGGGAAATTTCCAAGCAAATGGTAACAATGATTATTGGTGTAAAACTCCAGGTGCTACTTATACACAAGGTCAACTCTCAGCATCCTCATGGAAGTTCAACCCCGTCATCAACAACAACGACCTCTCTTCCTACATGAACTTTGTTTCCTATACCACCTCCCAATCATGTAGCAAGTAAAGTTTTTTCAGTCATTTTCTTTTTATTTTTCAAATTTAGAAAAAAAAATTTGTTTTTATTTGTTTTTATTTTTTTTTTTTTGTTAGTTAAATTATTTCTTTGAAATTTTTTTTTTTTTTATTAAAGTTTTTTTATTTGTTAATTAAAGGGATTCTGATTGTGGATCAGGAAATGTGTGTGGATTGTCCAACTCTCTTGCTATGGTTTGTGGTAAACAAGTTGGATATTGGGTATGTCTCATTTTTTTTTTTCTACAAAAATAAAATGAATTTTTTTTGTTAATTTTTTTTTTTTTCTACAAAAATAAAATGAATTTTTTTTTGTTAAATTTTTTATTTTTCTAAATTTTTTTTTTTTTAATATGATTTCCATTTAAGACTGCTGATCAAGTTTGTGGAGTTAATGGAAACTATGGATACCCTTTTTACTGCTCAACACCAATTTCTGCACCATACAATAAACTGTCTGCGTTATATGCTTGCTCAAATGGATGGTATTTCTTTTTAAAATTACTTTTTTGTTAAAAATTTTTTTTCTGACAGTCAATCTTGTTACCAACCTGGATCGGGTGATAATTGTTGTGGTTGTCCTAACTGGGTAAAATAAAAATTCTCTTTTTTTTTTTTTTTTTTTTTGATCTAAATTTTTGTTAGCCTTACCCAATAGAAGGTTTGCTTTATCAATTTTATTAATTTTTTAAATCTTTTTTTTCGGAAGGAGGATCATGCAGAAGTAATAACCCCGATTGGCAAAAATATGCATACCGTAATATTTTTTTTATTTTTTTATTTTTTTATTTTTTTATTTTTTAATAATATCTAAAAATTACCAGCATTTTGTAAGTTTTTGAAAGACTCTTGCCCCACTTGTTATAGTTTTCCTTATGATGATTTATCAAGTACTTTCACTTGTCAAACAACAGGCACCTACAATGTAGCCTCTTACACTTTGACTTTCACAAACTTATTTTGAAAATATTTAGAATAAAAACTTTTGTCAACAACTATTTTTCATAATTTTTTTATTCCCTCATCCTTCAAACATTTCATCGTGATAGAGAAAATCCATTTCATAGAATTCCTTTTCATTTTGGATTCTTTCCTCATCATCATGTATCTTCCCAAGAAAGAGAAAGAGAATTTCCTTTATTTGATAAATTGAAAGAAATTGCAAGCAATTTGTTTGGAAATCAATTTGGAGAAGAAAAAGAAAGAAATGAAGAAGGAGAAGGTGAAGGATCTTTCTTGGAAAAGTTGAAAAGTGGATTGTTTGAAATAGAACAAAACTAGATCTGTGATGGATGCGATAAAGGGATAAGAGAAGATTGTCAGCATCATGCTTTTTGGAGCTCTTCCAAACCAGTAATTTTCTCAAATTTATGTTGTGGATGGGATGAAAGCTTCCAATGCATCAAAAAAGTTCTGAAACATTCACACAAAGTTTCTCCAGAAGTTGAGACATTATTGATACATATTGAGAAAGGAACTTTATCAAACTTTCCTGTTGAAAAATGTTCTTCAAAATAAAAAGCCATTGGAACTTTGATTTTCGGTGTATTTTGCAATTTAACATAGTACACTTTTTTGAAATGATCATTGTACAAAGGAAGATTGAAATTTCCTATTATTTGATTGATTTTAGGATGCTCAACTTTACATACACAGAGAAATTTATTTTTAAATTTACCACAATTTTCAATGTAAACCGTTTTATATGCAATGCAGAGAAAAATTGTGTTTGTTTTATCCATTTCTTTTTGGGAAAAAAAAAAAATAAAAAAAATTAAAAAATAAAAAATTAACTTGGAAATTTCTTTCCAGTTTGTGGACATTTCAGTTGAGTAATGACCTCAGAAATTTCTTTTTGTTGTTGATGTGCAATTGTTAAATCTTCATTTACTTTAGATTTTGGAATTTTCCCAATAGTTTCCGAATTATTGTGTCGATTTCTTGATTGGATCATGACATAATAAATCTTTTTTTTTGATAAAAGAAGAGCAAATAAACTATCAATTCCCTTTTCAAAGGAATGAGAAGAAGAGTAAAGTGTGTTCAAAGAAAAGTCCATTTCAGAAGAAAATCTTGTTAAATAGGTTCTTTGAACTACTCTTTGTAAATAAATTTTTTGATCCAAATCTACTTTAAAAGTGATTGGAGCTCCTTTTTCAGAAAGTAAAATATCGAAATCAAGAGATTTTTCATTCCATCCTCCTCCAACTTCACAAAAATCATGAAATAGTTTCTTAAATGGTACATATCTACAAGAAGAAAGAGAAGCAATTGAAGGAATCTCATCGGGGTAAGATGTTGCAGGAAGATCAAAATTGATAAGAAAAGCTCTCATGTGTAACTGGATTGCAAGAAGATACAAAACAAACTTTTCAAAATCTTTGTCATTGTCTAAATTAGTTTTCACAATTTCGATCAGGTAGCAACCAAGTAGATGATTTGGTCCCTCTTCAAAACTCTTGACACTTTTTTCCAAAATTAAAAAGAGTAAGAGCGGTGATCCAACAACAAGTTTTTTCTTGAGATTTGGGAGAAAGAGAAAACTCGATTGATCTCAAAACACCAGAAGAAACAATTCTCCTCACAGAGTATTCTTCTCGATCATCTTGATGCTTTCTTTTTCCATCATAACTGTCATTCAAAAGGCATGAAAGTTTCAAGAGGGATTGCGATAAACTTCCAAAAAGAATTGGATTTTCTGATCATTAGAAAATTAAAAAATAATGTAACAACGTTTAACAAAAATAATGAAATTGAAAGAAACATAAAAACATCTTACGAATAAAGAGATTTCTTAAACTTCTTTTTTTTTTCTAATAATTTTGAATATTATTTGAAGATCTGATTTTAAATGTTTCTTCATAAATAACTTTCTTAATTCGAAATTCTTTAATTTATTCAAAAAGATAAAGAAGAAAAAATCAAAAATTTGGGAATATTAGTTGATGGTCCATTGTTCCCATTCCTTTGGTTCCTTTGCAAGATTGACGGAAGTGTTTGGATCAGCTCTGAGGTAGGTACCATGATGGGATCTGAGTTGTACCTTATTTCCTACATATTGAACAGTCCATTGTTCCCATTCCTTTGCAACTTGGGTAAGATTGACAGTCAAATTGGTATCTGCTCTGAGGTAGTTACCATGATGGGATCTGAATTGAATTTTGTTATTTACGTGTTCAACAGTCCAATGTTCCCATTCCTTTGCAACTTGGGTGGAATTTACAGTTCCGTTGGTATCAGCTCTGAGGAAGGTGTTGTGGTGAGATTTGATGGTCACTTTTCTTCCATGGTGCAAAAAGCTTCCAACAACTTCAATGGTATATTGTTCCCATTCTTTTGCAGCTTGGGTAAGATTGACAGTTGCATTGGTATCTGCTCTGAGGTAGTTTCCATGATGAGATCTGAATTGTACCTTATTTCCTACATATTCAGGGGTCCATTGTTCCCATTCTTTTGCGACTTGGGTAAGATTTACAGTCCCATTGGTATCTGCTCTGAGGTAGTTTCCATGATGAGATCTGAGTTGTACCTTATTTCCTACAATTTCTACAGTCCATTGTTCCCATTCTTTTGCGACTTGGGTAAGATTTACAGTCCCATTGGTATCTGCTCTGAGGTAGTTTCCATGGTGAGATTTGATTTGAATTTTTAAACCGTGTGCAATATAAGCCATTTATGTAGAAATTTAATGAAATAAGAAAACTTTTTTTTTTTAATTATTTTTTATAATTTTAATATATTTTTCAAATATTTTTTTTTCTCAATTGTATTGTTTGATAGATGATAATTTTAAATTGTTTTGCTTGTAACAGATTATGATAAAATTTTTACATTTGATTAGTAAGCAAAATCAAAGAGTATTTCAGGGAAAATCAAATCAAAGTGGAGAGGATTCAAAATATATTTTCAAATTTTGAACTTTGCATCATCATTTTGATAAAATATTTTTGATATTATAAAGTTCATTTAATGATTATTAAAAATCATATTCATATAATTGATTTGATTCAGAGATTTTCAGGAAGGGTGGAAACAGTATGAACAAGGGAGATCAATTCATTTCCAAATTGACCATCAATTTTGATTTTAAGAATGAGAGGCTTGATTCCTTGAAGAGTATTCAATAATTTGACACGTTGCTCCACCACATTGGAATTGTTGACTTGCAAGACATCACCAGTAGCGACTGCCATCTTCAAATCAACATATGAAGGTGCGGCCATCTTGATGGTGAAATTGGTGATTGGGATGTTGTTGGCATTGGTGGATTTCATATTGAGGAGAATGATTCCATTTTCTTTTGGTGGGAAATCAAACACGATTTTAAGACCATTCTGTTTAATTAAAAAAAATATATTGAACGTTCAATATGATTAATAATCAAAAAATATTTTATTTCATACCTGCTCAAATGCAACAACTGAGAATGATTGTTGAGGTTGAACAAATTGTTGTTGTTGCAAGAAAGGATTGAACAAATTGGTATCTTGTTGTTGTTGAGGAGGAAAATTTTGTTGGGGGATGGTATTTTGTTGTTGAGGTGGAAAATTTTGTTGAGGGAAGTTGTTTTGTTGTTGAGGTGGAAAATTTCCAAACAAATTGGTATTGCCAGTGAATTGGAATTGTTGTTGAGGGATGTTATTGTTTTGTTGGGGGTTATTGTTTTGTTGAGGAATGTTGGAGAATAAATTATTCAAATCATTTGAATAGTTTGGGGGTTGAGAGCTGGGTGGTTGTTGAGAAATGATTTGTTGTTGAATTTGGATGGATTCATTATATCTTTATTTAAAAAATAAAAATTTATATTTTATAAAAACTATTATATGAATAAGGGATTGAAAAGATTATAAGATCATAAAAAAATGTTTTGGAAATTTTGTAATTGTTCAGACAATATGTTAATTGGGAATAATTATAATTTACGTTGGTGGGGTATCATTGAATCCAGTATCAAAGAATTGATTAGGAATGAGATTCTCATCAATGTTGAGCTTTGTCTCTTTTTTGGATTCTCCAGTTTTATTATACTTCTGAACGTCAGAATGATCTTCTCTTTTTTTTGGGGTTTCTTTTCTGGGCTCTTCTTCATTACGTCTTTGATTGTGTCCACATCCTTTATTGATGTCTCTAACCCATGATTCAGATTCTTCTTTACTCTTTCCAAATAAAGCAAATGTTCTATTAATCGAAGGAATAAGTTAAAAGTTAAGGCAAATTTTTTAATATAAATTGTTACGCATTTTGACAATGGATTCTGAATTCCACATTTGGAATTTTATATTTACTTGCCTTGAATAAATCTGCTCGAATTTCTGATTTCAATGTGATCTAAAAGAAAAATAAAAAATTTTATTGAGCAACGGAATAAAATTCAAGGGAAAAAGTTTTTACAAATATTTTGAGCCAATAATTTTGTGTAAATTCTTTTTTTGTGATGAGCAAAACATCTTCAAAGAGGAATAAATATCTTTTCTTTAGGATTTTTTCATTATTCGACCACATAATTACATCTCCCGATCTATGCAAAAAATTAAGGTTAATTTAAACTTATTATTTTATGTTCCAACCTGACAAGGGTTCTTCTTTTTTGCAACAATTCCTATTTTGGGAATATAATATTATAATTGAAAAAAATTAGATTACAAAGAAAAATAAATCACCTTTGGCTTTGGATTCAATAATTCTGATGAATTATAATTAAAGACAATTAGAAAAAATAATTTATAAAACATCTATTTTTTGGGGTTCTATTATTATACCATAAATTCTTGCACCATCATGATCTATTCTCTTTTTTGAGGACATATTTTTGGTTTTGTTTTAATAAAGAACAATTAAGATTTTATTTTTATTTATATATAATTTTGGTTAACAATTCAAATAATATCAATCCCAAATTGCATATACTCCTTGGAAAAATTTAAATTTTGCTGGATAAATCTAATTTCTTGATAATAAAACCAGCCAATACACCCACCAAGATCAAAATAATAAATACAGAAGAGATAGATGCAACACAAGTTGCAGAACCATCCTTGAGATTGATCATGGTAAGATAAGAGGCAACCAAATGGGAGACAGCAACAATGGCAACCCACAACCAATTTTTAGTCTTATAAGCTTGAAAAGAGATGATATACCAACAAATTTGTAAGAGAACAAAAGCAGTGGAGAGGAAAGAGGAAATTACAAAAACGGAAATGTGGGAGCAAGATTTTGAAAACAAGGTTCCTTGCCCTCTTGAATCCCAGATCACTCCCAAATACATCACAGATGCATAACCTATTGCTGCACCCACCCCACAACATAATGATGCTTTGAAATGTTGGATTTTGCCATCGAGAAAGTCTAATTTGGATTTTGTTATACCATTTTGTCCTTTACTATTAAAAGAATGACAATTATAATGATATTTATACTGGAATTCCAAAAAAATATTATGTTCATATTTACGCCAATAATCTGTAAAATATATATCTCATTCCTTCTTGTATCAACACTGCTATCAATATCGACCATGCTGTCACATTTCTTAATGGGGGTATTGCAAACCATACAAACCCAGATAATAACATTCCAACCATCCAAAAAAATGCTCTATTATTCATTAATGAATTTATTATTTAATGACATGATATCATTTATTTTGGCTATATTTCCAAATTGTAAATATTTTTACCCTCCTATCGATAAGATCATCATCAATCCATTATTTGCAATAAGAAAGACGAATAATGATAATAATGGAGCGAATGTGAATAATAGACATCCATTGAACAATGCTATAGTATTAAGAAACATTAACTTTTACACAAAGAAAATTCTTCTCAATTTTTTTTTTAAATTCTTTATCTTTTTAAAAATAGATTTTTCAATGAATATTAAAAGACGATTCAATACTTAATTTGGGCAGATACTTTAGTATCACCTATTTTTGGGGTAGAAATTAAAAGCTTTTGAATAAATCAAAGTTTAAATTTAAAATTTAAAATTAAATTAAAAAAAAAATGAAAAAATATTTGACCATATTTTTGCTATGTATTGTTATATTCGTCGAATGCAAAAGTACCTTCTAAATTTTCAAATTTTTTTTTTAAATATAATTTCAAATTTTTGACAAATCAATGAACATTAATAAAAAGGTTATTATGTCAATCCAACACAAGTGAACAATACCTTCTGCACAATAGATGAACCATGCAAAACAATAGCAAATGCATTGTTATATGCCAATTCAGGAGATACAATAGTGCTATTGGCAGGTACCTACAATGGGAGGGGAAACAGAAATCTCCAGGTGAATGATCTATCATTGAACATTCAAGCAGATAAAGGATATGGATCTGTGATAATAGATGATATGGGCTCTATCTCAAATGATTCTTTCATCCTCTTCAATAACACGATGGCCAATACTACCATCACAATCAACATAGAAGGTCTCATCTTCCAAAATTGGAAGGAGAGCATATTGAGATTTGATAATAGGGGAAAATCAGATGTCACTATCAACAATTCTCTCTTCTGGAAGAATACTGCTGTGAATGGCGCAGCGATCAATGCCAATGCCACCAATTTTTTCTTGACAAATTCCAATTTCAACCAGATGTATTCCTCGAATGATGGAGGAGCAGCAAAGATCAATATAGGTAAAAAAAAATATTATAAAATAAAAGAGAAATAATCAAATTATTCAAATAAATTGAATTTATATTTAATTTTATTTATAAAATTAAATATTTACTTTGATTGAAGCATTTTTTTTTGAAAATTATCATTTTATATATTCAATTTCTTCATATTCATTCCTATCTTATCTTAACAAAAGGCTCCTTGTCCATGTCAAACTGTTCATTCATACTCAACAGGGCGAGAGTTGGAGGAGCCTTGTCACTATCTTCTGCAGCCTCCTTGGTAGACAGCAAATTTTTGAACAACACTGCAACTTATGGAGGTAAAAAATCCTCCCATATTTGAAAAAAATCCTCCCATATTTTTTTTTGATTTTATAATTTTTAGGTGCTATTGCTGCAAGTGGTACAAATTTTTTTTTATATTTTTTTTTTTTGTTACAATTGATAAATTTTTTTTAAAATTTTTTTGTTTGTTCGTTTCTTTCAAAAAATCTTTTTTTTTAAACAGCGAACTCTCTTTCTATTGTCAACAATACCTTCAAGTTCAATTGTGGGTTTGCAGAAGGAGGAGCTCTTTATTCTTTCTCTGGTTCTTTTTTTTTTAATTTTTCGTTTTTTTTTTTATTTTTCTTCATTCTGAAAATAGCTAGCTTTATTGTAAGAAATTCTATTGGGTTTGGAAATAATGGTACAAAAATTTCTCAAAAAATTTAATTGTTTATTACTTTTTTTTTTTTCAAAAAAATTTAGCTGAAATAGGTTTGACAATAATTTTTATTTTTTTTATTTTTTATTTTTTTTTATCTTCTATCATTTAAAGGTGGTTTTTTCTTGGGTAGAACACCTGGTTCTTCTTTATACTTGACCACTTCCACCATCTCTTATAACAACGCAGGTAATGGAGGAGCAATGTACTCTGGGTTCAACACTTACATTCAAAGTAAGCTTTCATATTTATTTTTCTTTCTTTAATTTTCTATAATTTTCTATAATTTTTTTTTTTTTTTTTCATTTTTTTTACTTTTTTTTTTTTCATTTTTTCATTTTTTTTATTTTTATTTTTATTTTATTTATTTCATTTTTTCTTTTCCTAGTTGCTGACTGTGACATTGTGCATAACTCTGCCTCCAATAATGGTGGATTCTTGGCATCTTTGTCCCAATCCACCACTGTCGTCACTTCTTCCAAAATTCTCAACAATAATGCTTATTTGGGTTTAAAAAAAAAAATTATTTATTTTTTTCTAAAAAAATTTTTTAATTAAGGCGGAGGAATTTACTTGATTTACAGGTAAATTAAAAACCATTTTTATTTTATTCTTTCTTTTTTTTTTTTTTGATATTTATTTTTTAATTTTTTAATTTGTTTTTGTCACAGTGCGAAATTTACAATCAACCAAGGAGTCATCTCCAACAACAGCGCATCTAACAATGGAGGAGGATTTTTCTGTGCAGACTCTGCCATTTTCATCTCTTCCACCACCACCATCGAAAACAACAAGGCCGCCAACAACGGCTCTGATCTTTACTGCAGTCCTTACCCTAACTGGACCAAATGTGAAGTCAATAGCAATAATACTAAAGTACTCATTTATTTTTTTTTTTTTTTTTTTTATTTTTTATTTTTATTTTTTATTTTATTTTTCCTTTAGATTGCTGAATGCCCTGATCACCCTCCAGATCCTAAAACTCCATTTTTCACACCCACCATAATCATCATCATGGCAAGTTTTGGCGGCGCTTCCCTTCTCGTTTTGTTGATGGGGATCACTTACATTTGCTACAAAAGAAGAAAGTCTGCTTTTGACTACATTCCTTCAAATAGTTTGTTGAATGAGGATATTTCTGAAATCAATTAAAAGGAAAAGAGTGTTAAAAAAATTTCTCGCTGATAGTTTTTTTTTATTGAAATTATAATTTTTATTTAATTTTTGAATCAATTGAAGCATTTCTTAAAATCTTCTTCGATAAGGGCAATCTGTTTAATGTTTCTTCCTATCACCACAAACTTTGAAACCTTTTTTTCACCCTCCTTCCATAAACCAATAGGGTTTAAGTCACAAATCTCGTGAGTGCTTTGGATGGCAATCTTGTTTGGGTTGTCTTTTATTGCAAAAATACTAACAATTTTTAAAGAATAAATTTAAATGAAAAAGAAAGGTTATTAAAAAATAAATATACCCTTTGGCACGGAACATATCTTTTCCATGAGTCTTTAAAGTTTCTTGCAACCACTCCCTCAACAAAGAAAAATCAGCTTCTTGTCCTAATTTAATCAAAAATTTTTAAATATAAGCAACATTTTTCAAAAATAATTTATATGTGGTTTTTTTCAAAAAAATGTTGAAACCTTCAACGGAAAAACAAACAGTTCCAACCTTGTCTCCCTTTTGATGTTTGTGCTTGTGTTTATGATCTTTGTCATGATCGTGGTCTTTCTTGTGCTTGTGCTCCTTCTCTGCCTTCTCGAAGATCTTTTCGTCAAGTTCCAAAACCTTTTTTTTTAAAATGAAGATAAAATAAAAAATAAAAAATGAAAAAAGATTTTAATAAAAATTAAAAAATGTAAAATTTTTTTCACCTTGTCCAACTCAAACCCATTGACGTTCAAAATCTCTTCCAAAGGGACCTTGGAATAAGAAGATTGAAGCACTTTGGCAGTCTTATTAATTTTGTTGATTTTGTGAGATAAACGCTCTATCTCCAAACTGACAAACTCTTTTTTCTTGAGTTCGTCCTTCTCCTCTGTCTTTCTTTCAAGTAAGTCCACCTATTAAAAAATATTAATTTTTCAAAAAAAATTTTTTTTTTTAAAGGTTTTATTATTTTTATAAAGGAAGAATATTTTGATTTTTTTTTTTTTAATTAAAATTATTAAATTGATTATTTAAAGTATTTTTTAATACCTTGTTGAGCACGATTTTGTCTGCGAATGCGATTTGCTCGATGGTGGAGTTATCCCCTCTTGATATTTGCTCGTCGATGTGGTATGCATCGACAAGTGTAACCACAGAATCTATAATGAAAATAAAAAATAAAAAAGGAAAAAATAAAATGAAAAAAATGACAAAAATAATGAAATAAATAAAATAAATTAAGAATAAGATAAAAGTTTACCAATTCTGCATTGCATGGAAAGGGTCTTTTTTTTTTTTAATATAAATTAACAAAGAAAAAATAAGTTTTTAATTAGAAAATAATAATAATTAAACTTATTTTCTAATTAAAAAAATTAAAAAAAGATTATATCACCATATCAGTATAGAAAGAAGAGATAATTGGACCAGGATCTGCGACACCTTTTAAAAATTATTTGATTTTATTTTATTATTTATTTTTTATTTTGTAATATTTTTATTTTTTATTTTGTAATATTTTTTTTTTTTTTTTGTTTTTTTTTTTGAATTTACCAGTGGATTCAATGATGATGTGGTTGAACTTTCCTTTCTTCTCTTTCAAGAGTCTGTTGATGACTTCTATCAAATCTTTTCGGATCTAAAAAAACGAGGTGATATAAAAAATAAAAAATAAAAAAATTAAAAAAATTACAACAAAAATTTAAGAAATATAAAAAAAAAATTAAAAAATAATTAAAATAATGAAAAAAATAAATCAATATGTACAAATTGAGAATTAAAAAATTAGATTTACTGTGCAACAGATGCAACCATTCATAGTTTCGATGATCTCATCAGTTTTGACGCTCTCGTTGGAGTTATTCTTCAACAAATCATCGTCGATGGATTGTTCACCATACTCGTTTTCGATGACGCAAATTTTCAAGCCGTGGTTCTCTTTGAGAATGTAGTTCAATAAAGTAGTTTTACCTGCTCCGAGAAATCTATTTTGAGTAAAAAAAAAAAATGTTAATGTAGTAAAAAAAAAAAAAAACAAAAATTAAATTTTCCTTTTTTTGAATAGTATTTAAATAAAAAAAAACCTAATAATCTAGTTTTTAATTAAAAACAAACATACTTTAAAAAAATTATAATTTCTTTTAAAGTCGTTATTATGTACAAAATGAATAAAAAAAATGAATCAAATAATTAAGTAGAAGTGAAAGGGTTTTTATTTTAAAACTAAATCCAAGATAAATTTAAAATTTTTTTTTTTTTTGTGGATTTTTACCCAGTCAAAATGGTGACAGGAATCTTTTCGTCTTCTTTGTAAATCTCGCTCAACTCGATGTGATAAGCAGTACGCAAGATCTTTGGGATGGAGTACTCTTCGAGAAAGTCAATGGCTTTTACTACCATCACGTTTGGATCCTCCTCTGGTTCGTTCCCCGTCACCACGTTTTCCCATTCTGTTCTAGCGTAGTTGACAGCTTTTGTGAAAAAGATATAAGAAATTTTTGAAAATAGATTCTTTGTAATAATTAATAATTAATAAATAATTATAGTATAAAAATATATTCATTTATTATTGCTTAAATTGCGGGGAAGATTATACCAATTCATGTGCTGTGATAAAAAAATGCGTATTATATTAATTCCAAATTTATAGTGTGATTAATTTTTTTTTTTTAAGGACAACTTCAAATTACTCACTCATTTATTTTATGAAATATCTCTTACTATATCCTTTTATTTATCTGTTTTATTTTTACCATTGACCAACTCTTTCATGTTTAGTGAAGCCTTGTAACATAATTCTTGTTCATCTTTTTCATTTTTAAGTGCTGCCAATTTGTACAAAGCAACTATCTTCTCTTGAATCTTTAGAGATGCATTTTTGACTTCTTCTAAATCCCAGATATTCTCTGTTTCCACGAGAGTCTCGGAGGGGATGGTGATTGCATCTAATTCTATCAAAGAATCGAGCAAATCATCGAGATGTTCTTTTAATGCTCTTGTTTTTGGGACTTCACTAAAATCTATTGAATTGTTCATTTACTCTTTTTTTTTTATTTTTAAACTAACAAACCAAATATAATCTGTATAAAAGAAGTTTATTCATAATTAAAAAATATACAGCATTGATAGCATCATGTTTTAGTATGTTGGTAAAATAGGAGTGTAGTATACATTTCGCGTTTGAGGATTTTAGTCAATCTCTTGTTAAAGTAAAAAAATATTTAAGGAAAAGGAAGTTGTTCGATTCCTACAACCTTACCATCTACTGCGCCAACTACTGTTCCATCCACTCCAAATAAAACACCTGCAACTCAATTACCCACATCCAAGAAGTGATAGTTTAGTTTTGATTCCTTCTCTCTTTCTTTTCATTTTATCTTCTTTATCTATTAACCTAATTTTAAAATAAATAAAAAAGTATTTGAACACAAATATTATTGTCTTTTATTAAAGGATAATTTTTTTGAGGAATATATAAATGATAATCCAAATTGACACAAAATATTATTGAAGAACAAGAGGCCTAACCAATCAATCAACTCACTTCTACTCAACCTTCAGTGTTATACGAATGCACATTGTTCGACATATGAAGAAAGAACCTCTAAAAATTTGTGAAGATACCAAGTGAGACCCCATTGAGGTAACTCTGGTTTTAAAGCTCAATTTGAGAACATCCATTTCTGAATGGATTCATATTCTTAAAGTATTCATCTTCAAGCGATCGAGCTTTTTAATAAACTTTATTTTAATAAAAATAGAAAAGCTTTGTTTCAAAGTTTTTTATTTTTCAAATTTTTACACAAGAATTCTTCTCAAAAAAAAAAAAAGTATAAACAAGTAATATTATTTGTCCTCAAACTCTGGAGATGACAGGGAATGTTTGTTCAACATTTTGAGTTTCTTTTTCAAGGGCATTTGGGAAAGTCTGTTCCATACAAGCTTAGGAGGAACTCCAGGGGTGACCAAGTCTAAATTTTCTTCATCTTTCTCTTTTTTTTTGTGATCCTTGTCTTTCTCTTCTTTTGATTTCTTGTGTTTTTGCTTCTTCTTTTCTTCTTTTTTTCTCTTCCAAGCTTCCAACAATTTCTTTTCACTTATCCAAAAGAATTCCTGCAAAATATTTTGAATAAAGATCAATTTATGCTTTTTATGACAGCAATCGTTTTATATGAATTTATTCTCAAAAAGATTTTAAGTGAATTATCGTTATAATTTTTTTCTTGTTTTAAATGTTGATATTTGGCCTTTTTTTTTTTATATTTACCCTCTTCTTTGATCCTTCTGGTGGTTTGAAATTATTCAAAGGAGCAAGATCAAATTTGGGAAATCTTACAAAATACAATTTCCACTCTTTCTTATTCCTCTCTGCATAAAATTCTTTGTTGAATGTCTGAGAAATATCGAAATATTTTTTGATTTCTTCTAATTTGAAAACCAATTTTCCTCCTTCTTCAAAGAATTCCCTTATTGCCCCATCCTCTTGTGATTCATTTTCATTTACTTGTCCACCAAGATCAATAAGATGTCCCACTTTTCTCCCAGAATAGGTCTGTTGAAGTAGGAAATGATTTTTTCCTTTTTTATCAACATAATATGCCAATATACCTCCACCAACCATTTTTGTTAATTATCAAACTTTTTTTTTTTATTTAAAAAAATTGATGAAAAGAGATACCAAAAATGCTCAATGATCTCGAAAAATATAAGAATGGAGATCAAGAATCAATTGAAAATAATACGATCCAATCTCAAAAAATGGTTCAAAATTTTTTTTTTTTTGTTGAGAAAATTAACTATTTTTAATTGATCAAATGGGATCCAAATCTGATAATATTCATGATATATTTAGGGAGATATACCTTTAAACAATAAAAGGAGAATTCTTTTGGTGGGAGGCGGACACTCCAACATCCAAGTATTGAAGAATCTCTCGCTGCAGCTCTCCCCAAAGGAGAATGCTGAGCTATATCTCATCTCTGACAACGAGAAGGCCTATTACAGTGGAATGTTGCCTGGATGTGTTGCAAAATTGTATCAACAAAATCAAATATGGTACTATAAAAAATGGATTTTAACGAGATATTTTCAAAATATAATAAATTACTGATCAAAACCAATAAACTTTAGTAATTAAACCTGTCATGTTTAAAATTTTATTAAAATTGATTTTCAAAAGGATAAACTTGCCAGAGTTGACGGAATGGTGCAAGGCTACGTGGATCAAGGGAAAGATGGTGGGGTTGGACAAACACAAAAAGGAAGTGATCCTGGAGGATGGAAGGAGAATCTCATACAACATCCTATCCATGAATATTGGATCAACGACTTCAGTTAAAAAAAAAAAATTTTTAATTTTTTTTTTAAATTTCCATTTTTTTTTAACCGTTAGGGGTCAGTGATAGAAGGGGTGAAAGAGTTTTCGTTGAGCACCCGTCCCATCTCTGAGTTGCTGAACAAGGTAGAAGAATGGGAGTCTCAACACAAAAATTTTGAACAAGATCCCAAAGTGATTGTAGTGGGAGGTGGTGTTTCTGGTACTTTTATAGTTTTTTCTTGATTAATTTCTTCATTTTAAATATTTCCATAATTTTTATTTAGAATTTCTATCTTAATATTATTTTTTTAAAATTTTCAAAATTTTTATTTTATTTTTTTTTTTAAAATTTTTTTTTTCGTCAAATAGGATATGAGTTGTGTTTTGGGTTCTTGGAGAGATTGAAGCACTACACAGGCAAAGTTGATTGCTCCATCATCGACCACAACCTAAACCCCCTTGAAGATATGGGCCTTTCTTTCTCCAACAACGTCAAAAAGGCGGTGGAAGAAAGGAAAATAAGGAGGATTAGTAATCAAAGTTGTATCAAGGTATTTTTTAAATTATTTTTTCATTTTTATGCCATTATTATTTTTTTTCATTTAATTTTATTTAGATTGGAAAAAATAAAATTGTTTTAAGCAATAACGAAGAGCTTTATTTTGATCTGCTTGTATGGGCCACTGGTGCTTCCCCACACAAGGTATTGGGAGAATTAGGGCTTTCTTTGTGCGAAAAAGGTTTTTAATTTAATTTTCATTTAATTATTTTTTATTCAATTTTAATTAATTTTTTCAATTTTTTTAATAGGATTTATGTTAGTGAATACGATGTTACAAAGTTTAGATGATCCCACTATTTTTGGTGGGGGAGATTGTATCACCATTAAAGGGAAAGAATGGGTTCCAAAGGCTGGTGTTTATGCAGTGAGGTAATAACTTGTTTTTAAATTATTATTTTTTTATTTTTTTAATTTTTTAATTTTTTACTATTCCAATAGTTTTCATTTTTGATAAGCGAAATTATTATTTTTGTTATTTTTTAGAGAGGGACCAGTAATAACACAAAACATCCTTTCTTTTTTGAAAGGATCCAAATTGGAAGTATATGAACCCCAAAAATCATTTCTTTCGTTGCTAATGACGGGTGATCAAAGGGCGATCAGCAGATACAAATTCACCAGCTTTTATAATGGCCTTGTATGGATCCTCAAAGACAAAATTGATCGTGGATTCATTGACTTATTTGACGTTAATAAAATTGGCAAGTCTGTTGCAAAATATTGACTTTTTGAAATTCCAAATAGAACATTTTTCATTTTGTATGTACTTCAAAAAAAAACTTTAATCATTCAACAAACTTTTCTTGGAAAACTTTTTTTGTTTATTCTTTGAATATTATAATATAAAAAAAAAAAATTGGAAATGGCAAGAACAAAACAAACAGCAAGAAAATTCACCAACAATAATTTTGTTTTCCATCCTCCTCGAAAAATTCCTCCAAATCAAAATTATAATGAAGAAATCGAGATATTCGATGACATTCAGAACCTAGGTGAGGATTTCATCAATCAATTTCTTGATAACAAGACGACAGCAAAGTATTATAATGGGGGAGATGGAGAAATAGAAATTACAGATCTCTGCATTTTATTACAAGAATTCTCAAGGAGATCGATGTATTGGCCTTTGATGAAGATAGGAAAATTAGAAAGGGATGGAAATAATTATGAGTTCAAAACAATACTATTGGAGAATGTGTACTCCCAAATGGTAATTCCAACAGAAGTGATCGAATATCTGATGATAAACGATGGGAAGATGATATTGGCGGGAGGATCCATTAGCGATTTGATTTATGGGAAAAGACCCAAGGATTATGATCTCTTCTGCATAGGTGAGAGGCCAAAAATTCAATCAGATGGAATGATAGAGACGATAAACAGCTATACTACTATCAAACAACCCAAAATACAGATCATCAAGAGAATCTATTCTTCTCCTGAGCAGGTGATAGGGGGTTTTGATCTTGAACCTTCCAAATTCTACATGGATGGCGACTTGGAGATATTTTGCACAGTGGGTGCATTTGCAAGCATATCCAATCATATCAATCCTATCAATTTCAATTCTTATAGCTCTTCATTTGTAAGGAGAATCAACAAATACCAAAAAAAAGGTTGAGAATATTTTCCAAGATATTTTTCTTATACATATAATATAAGTCTTATTGAAAATAAATATTAGATGTTCAAAATTTTGCAATTTAAAATATTTTATATCCATACATATTTGTAAATTTTGGACATGTCCATTGAAATATTTTCTAAATTAAAATAACAAAATAAAATTAAAAATTAATTTTTGAAAATTGATGTTTCTAAAAATTAAATTTATCTTCTCATATTTGTTTAATAGGTTTTCGACCAGTTTACGTGAACAAACTCGACCTGGAAGTTTGTTGCAAATACAATTTTCGAAGAGACATTCTTCCTACACAATCGGATCAAGTCTTCTTCAATGACTACAGTATTGAACTTTCATTTGTTCATGATAATCTCTTGAATAATGAAGAAAAATTGTTTCGACTCAATTTTTTCGCTTTAATTAGAGATGTAATATTTTTTTTTAAAATATATTCTATTTTTCACCAAATTTATTTCAATTATTTACTTGGTGAAAAATTTATTTCAAAAAATAATAAATAAAAATTTAAATTATATCTTATTAAATCTTAAAATCTTGTTATTAATTTCAAACAATAAATTTTATTTTTATTTTCCTTCCAATTTTATTTATTAAATGCATTTTTCAAAATTCAAACTAATTAAAAGGAAAAAGACGGTTATTGTATCGCCAACGGAAAAGTAATTCCCAAAGAAGAATTCATTCAAAGAGCAAAATATTTATTTAGAATAGAATCCGGAGCCTACAACCTCAATAAATACTTCTACAAGAAACAACACCTCTTTCCAAAGCTAGATAGAGCGAAACAGTTTTCTGACTTGTCACTGAGCAAGTGGGAGATGGAAGAATATGAGAACATCAAAGAAATCTCCAAGTTTTTGTACGTTTCTAGAGTTTTGAACATTGAAAAAAACTACAACGATTACGTTTCTATTGTTGATAAGTTTAGAATTTCTAATCCTGGTTCTCAGCACACTTCTTCTTTTCACCCTGTTCAGTTCAAGACATTAGAAGAACATTCAGAGTTTAAAAAGAAGTTTTTTGGGAAAAAATACATCAAACACGATCATTCTACTCCTGGTATTTTAAACAAAAAAAACTTGTATTTTAACATTATTTTATTATTTAAATTTTAAAAAAAACTTTGAAGATATCATATGTTTCTTGATACATGCAAAGAGAATAAAGTTACCTCGTCCTATCGGTTGTTTGATTGGATGTTTTATTTGTGCTTCCAAGTTGATGGACCTTGTGTTGCCCAAAACTGTTCAAACAAAGAAAAGACAACTGTCTCCTTACGATGACTTGCTTTAGGATTATTTGAATTTTAAATTCTCAAGAAATTAAAACTTTTAACAGTTTTAATTTGTTTTCTAAAAGAAATTGATAGAAGAAAATTAAGAATTTTAATTCAATTCTTTTATGGTTATCAAGTTTTTTGGTTGTACAGAAAAGCTCTCCAAATTGTGAAACACAAATTTAATTATCTCCAATATTATTGGTTTGGGAAGTTTCAATGAATTTCGGGAGGAGATTGATATTATTTTTAAAACAGTGATGAAAGCATTAACTGAAATTTTAAAATTAGAATCAAAACCAAGATGTGTTTTGGGAGACCTAATCAAAAAATCAATAAAATAATCCAAAAAAAATGTAAAAGTTTCTGACCATCCAAACATGTCAGAATAATGGAGATATGGCAACAAAGTTATTTCTTCTCCCGAGAATATTTGAATGGGGGAAAAAATACAAGGTTCTTCTTCTTTACATGGGAAAGAAAGCTGTGAAGAATAGTTTTCCCCTATAATTAAAAAAAAGTGATAAACAAAATTTACAAATTTTTTTTGTTTTAATCAAAAACTTTACCAAACGCGAAAATTTTTTGTTTATTTTCTTCATCTTATGAAAAAATTGTGAGAGAAAATTTTTTTTTTTATTTAACAATTATTAATTTTGATTTTTTATTTTTATTTTTTGTACATTTTACTACGAAAGCAAACTGAGATCCACAAGAGACCGCCTTGACATTATTCATGAGAAGGGTGGGAACTGCAACTTCTTTCACTTCTTTTCCCAGACCCAATTGTCCTACTCCATTGTATCCACATGAAAAGAGGTCTCCATTTCCTATTAAAAAATTTTTTTAAAAAAAAAATTTTTGATTTCAAGTTTATCAAAAAAATTTTTCAATTTTAATTATTTTCTTACTTAACAAAATGAAAGTATGATACATCCCTCCGCAAATATAATTTACATCTCCGAGGTTTTGTATTTTTTCAGGAATATTTCTTTCCTCTTTGTCGCCCAAGCAACATTGCCCTTTGATAAAAAATAAAAATGAAATAATACTAAAATTATCAAAAAAAAAAAAGTTACCATGACCATTATCACCACAAGAAAAAACTTCGCCATTTCCTATTTTTAATTAATTTTTTTTTTTTTTTGTATTTTATTAACAATTTTTCATCAATATTTTTTTTTTGGAAATTTTTTTTTTACTGTTTTGAAAAAAAGAAAATTTATATCCGCAAAATATTTTGTTGATACTCTGAAATCCAACTTTGGTAGGAGTGTAATAGTCAACAAAATCCCCAACCTTTAAAAAATAGAAAAAGAAAAAAATTTTAAAAAAGAAAAATTTTTTTTACACCTAATTGCCCTAAAAAAAAAATTTTAATAATTAATTGAAAAATAAAATATTGATTAAAAATTTTTTTTTTAAAAAAAAAAAACCAAAATCATTCCTCCCAACAGCCAAGATGCTGTTGTCACCCATTATGTAAAATGCGTGGACACCTCCACATGCAATGTAGTTCACTTTTTGCCCTATCAGAATTTGTTTGGGAATGTTTTGGTTCAACTGGTTGCCATACTTTAATACATCAAAAAAAATGTTCATATCAATTCATAATTTATGAAAAGATCTTACTCCTAATTGTCCTAGAAATGTATGTAATTTAAATTATTTATTCAAGTCAGTGTTTTATTTTTATTTTTAAATTTATTTTTTATTTTTTATTTTTTATTTTTTATTTTTTATTTTTTATTTTTTATTTTTTATTTTTTTATTTTTTATNGATTCAGCCAAATTGATAACAGTTGTACAAATGGTACATTCAAGTGCCCCTTTAAATGCTTGTTGAGAAGGTTTAACCGCATTCAATTTCAAAAGAGGTTTTAATACTTGAGGTTTAATATTGCACAATCTGAGTTGTTCGCATGCAACAGAAGGTGTTTCTTTTGCAGTGATAAAGGAAACAAGTGCAGAACCGTGATTATTAATCATGGATTTACATTCTTTTTTCATATGTCCAAGAAGAGGAGAATCGCAAGCCTTATTATTCAAATAATTTTCAACATCATTTCCAGATGTCATTGTTTTTTCTGCATTAGTGACAATAATTTTGCATACTGTAATTATATAAATTATATAAAATTAATATAAATTATTTTTTATAGCAAATTTTGATTTTATAAAGAAATTTACAAAAACAATTTGCTTCATCCTTTATTGGCATGGCATTTATGAATAGAATAAAAATGGATAATAATATAAAAATCTTTGTATTCATTTTTTTTTATTTTTAATATATATTTATATTTATATTTTTTTATTATTATTATTATTTTTCTAATTGGTTGCATATTCACTTATTTTTAGTTGAAATAGGAGCAAATTCAAACAATGATAATTTAATAGAAAAAAAAAAGAAAGGAATTAAATAATGAATTTAAAAATTTAAAAAAATCATCCATTACGAACATCTAAAAAAGAGATTATTTATATTTAAGGGAATTATAATAACTAGAAAATACATAATACATGATAAATACACTTCTGCTTTATCATTTGAATATTTTGGAATATTTGAAGATTAAGTTCTAACCATCACTGATAAGTTGAAAAAGTTTTCAATATGTTGATATTTATGAAAAATCCTTTTATCTATTGAAAAGTTTTATCACTTTGATTCTAATATTTGAGAATAAAGCAATAATATTTTTTGTTTCTTTTATATTTCTTCATTTTAAAAAAAAAAAAAAAAATTAAAACAGTTCATAAGAAGATACAATGTCAACAAGTCTCCAAAAACAACTTAATCAATTATCCGGGAGACAACCAAAAAATGAATTTGCCTCTCTTTCAAATAATCCTTCTTTGATATATACATTTGAAGTTGCAAAAAATCTGTCAAATGATGAGATATATAATATTGGATTCAACGGTCTTTTAGAATTGATCAAAATAGATGGACACTTTGAATCATACAAAAATAATTTATTTTCCTCCAAATTCAAAAAAATAGATCGTGATTATGAAAATAAAAAATTTAATGAGGAATTAGACAAAAATATCCAAAGTTTTTTGAGAAGATTATCTCCTTATTTCATTCTTAGAGCAAGTCATAAAGCATTGGAATGGTTGATCAGAAGATTCAAAATATGGAGACTCAATGTTGACTCGATAATGGAATGTATTTTGCCATATCATGATACAAATCTCTTTGTGAGGATGTTGCAAATGAGTTATATATATGAATCAAAATGGGAATTCTTGGAGCCTATCAGGAAAAATAACTCCCCTCTCTCAAGAATCACACTTGTTGAACAATGTTTAAACGACAGCTCTGTGTTTGTGTTTGTTGCGGAATCTCTCGAAAAAGCAGTCAAAGAGAATCCTTCAAAACATACTACATACGTCTCTTTCTACACAACTCTCATGTTGGATATCTTCACAAATGGCGTAGAAGACGAGAGATTAAGGGTCATTCTTCCGAACATCATAAATGGATTGGGATCAAGCTCTGTGGACTTTAGAGTAAAAATGCTTTTTTTTTTGTTCTTTCTGTTTTTAAAACTTTTTTTAAAGACTTCTTCTTATATGATCATCTCTCAAATTTGCTCCAAGATACAGCTTAATCAAAAGTTGATACAAGATTTTTTGAATGGAGTGTTCAGCTATGGTATCAGCAAGGATTCTTTTCTTTGTGTGATTAAAATTACACAAACTCAGGAGTTGGGTCATTTCGATCAGGAATCTCTCTCGAAGATCATTTCTTCTGAAGTATTTGAGTACCTGGAAAAAATAGAATCTGAGGGAGTTGACTTTTCAGATTTTGTTGAAATTTTGATAAACACAATACTCAATATCAGTCATAACGAAAGCCTCTTTACTTCCTGTATAGGTGTAGTTAGTTCCAAGCTCTTTGAGTTGAATATCAAGCTTTCGGAGCTCAGTGTTGTGAATCTCATCTCGTTTCTTCTCTCCAACAACGCTCTGAAGGGAAACACTTTGAATGAAGCAGTCGCACTTATCAAGAAAACTGAAAATAAATATCCAAAGTTTTTTGACAAAGCAGTCGAGACAGTGATTCAAAAAATTAACTTGTTGGATCAAAATGAAAAGAATCAACAATTTCAACAACTTTACAAATTTATCTCTTCTTCTTTTCCTAAAAATTTGAGAAACTTGCCACTTCAAGGGGAAACAATAACAACTATTTCTATGGGTTTGGACAGTTCCATAAAGAGTGTTCGTTTATTGGCACTCAAACACATCTCTGAATTAGACAAAAAGAACAATGAATTGAATGAACTTTACGAGTCTATCATTAGGAGAGTAGATGATACCGAAGATGATGTTGTGATTCAAGTTCTTCAGTTTCCTGATCTCGGTCAAATATTGACAAAAGAAAAGCTCTTCAAAGTTTTGGAAGATATAATCTTGCAAAATAGGACTAAGCCACTCAAAGAATCTGCTTTAAAAATGTACATTTCTACATTTCTCAAAGAAAAAGAATATCAATCGAGAGTAACAGGGCTTTTATTTTACATCTTCTTCAGCTATGGAGACAAACTCCTTTCCAGCGTTAGAAAAATGCTCTCTAGCAATTTTTCTGTTCTTTCCGAGTGCTCTTTGTTTTCTGGAAGCTACGAAACTCAATCAAAGAAGAAAAAGTCGGAAAAGTCTAGTCTGGATCGAGTTTCTTTGTTATCAACAATCAAAAACAACATCATTAACGATACAAAAACTTGGGTTCCTATCTTTCAAGAACTAGTTCTCTCTAAATATAAGTTTGTTCCTTACATTTCTCTTGCTGTTCTTTCAATTTCTCTCATAGAAACTTCCAAATCTCACAAAGAAGAAAACAGACAAAGTTTAAGCAAGCTTTTCTACTTTATCCTTTCTCAAATTCACAAACCCCTTCCAAATTTGGGAAAGAACTCTAAAATATTGAGTGGATTTCTTGGAAACCAAAAAGGCTTTGAAAATTCGAACGACTTTTTGATTCATATCCTTAATGAAGTTGCAAATTCCCTTCTCCCTAAAAGCAAGACTTTAGAATTTCCTCTTAATGACACTTTCTATTGTGATGCTCTTGTCTTTTTTCTTTCATCTGGATTTGAATCAAACACAGTGATCAAGATTTTGTCTTGCTTCAAAGATAATTATGTCTTTTCTTTGTTGTCTTCTATTTGGATGTCAGACAAAGAAACTCTCTTGAAAAGAAATGGAGACTTAATCTTTTCGTACAAAAATGTTAACACTGCAAGATCAAGAGCCATCCAGTTATCTTACCTCCTTGTCAATCCTCAAAAAGGAAACATTTCTCTTGCATCTACCAAGTCATTAATTCCTTCTCTTATCGTTGCACTTTATGACGATTCTTATGATGTTAGAAATGCTGCCATTGAGTTTATTTCTAATGTTAAAGGGAAAGTAACCGATTCAAAACAAGTTCAGTTGTTACTCCTTGGAGACACAAAGTCTTTAACTATTTCTTTGGAGACTGTAAACCATTTTTTCACAACCTTCGTTACCTCAAAGTCCGATCTTTTGAACGATAAATATTCTCTTTCCAGTGTTATTGATATTTTCTACAACAAGCTTTCAGAGAATGACAAAAAATCCTTCAATAACTTGATTTCTTTCTATTTCAAACTCGCTAACGATTACACTAAAGATTCTCTTTACTTTTCTCTTTCCGCCATCTCTTCTTATCCTCTTTTTGTCGAGTTCCTTCCTTACCTCAATGAAATGTTAGACAAGTGCAACACAGTTTTGTCCAAGATTGAAGAAAGACTCTTTTTTAACCTTATCAAATCTTTTAACAACAAAATCGCTAGCAACATGGACTCTCAAAACTTGCAAGTTTTGGTCAAAGCTCTTTCTTGTGAGTACAAATTCATTACCCAAAAACTAGAGTACCGTGTACCTGAAATTCCACAAATCCTTTATTTTGACTTAAAAGAAGAGAACACTGCACAAACATTGGCTATCACCTGTTTGATCCCTAGTTTTTTCAAATCTGTACACTTGGAGCACAAGATATTTCTTCTCAGATCTGTATGTGATCTTCTTGGAAATCAATCCAAGACCAATGTAAGATCAGTTTTGCAATTCTTCATTCAACAGGTCATATCCGAAGATGAATCCAAAGCCAATCTTTTGTTATCAATGTTTTCTTCAACAAAAAAAAAAGAAAAGTCTGTCAACAAAAAAATAAAGAAAGAAGAACAAACTGAGGAAAAACTTCAAATAGAAAGATTGAATTGCATTTTAGAATCTCTTCAATCCAAACAAGGGGGTTTCAGTAACCTCAATCTCATTGAGCCTCTCTTCAAAGCGCTAGCCTTGGTAATACCATTTTTGCCCAAAGAAGCTTCTACCACAGTATCTCCTGCTGATTACAGTGCACAAATGATCTTGAACATTATAAGAAACATCACAGTATCTTATTTCTCCAAACATGATACATCAACAGAAAAGAAGAGCTCATCCAAAAAAAAAGCCAAATCAAACGAAAATGAAAACAACAACATCACAAAGAACATCCAAAAATACCAGATCCCTCTCATCATCAATTGCTTGCAAGAGAGTATCAACCACCAGACTCACAACAGCTGTTTGCTGCTCTTGAGTTCCATTTCTGCCGTTTCTCCCTCTACTGTCGTCAATAATGCTTCTTCCATTTTCTCATTGATGATGGGCAGCTCCTTCAAAACTGAAGACAACTACACTTTCTCTGTAATAAGTCAAACCATTGAGAAAGTATTTCCTCCAAAGCTCCAAACACAAGAAGTCGAGAACTTTTTGAAAATCTTTGTCAGCTCTTTTTTCTTGGTTCCTTCTCACAGAAGATTAATCTTGTTTTCAATAATTCTCAAAACAGCTGGTATCTATTATCTCCCAACTATGTTAGATCTGTTGTTCAAAAAAGATAAAGAGAATACCGAAAAAGATTTTTCCATGCAGCAATTTTGTGGAAATCTTTCCAACCAAATCTCTCCTACCAAGCAAGTTGACTCATTCTCAAAATGGATAATTAATTCATTCAAAACTGAAAATGTATACAATCAAATCAAGGTGATTAAATTTTTCTCCAAACATCTTTCCAGTGATGAATTTGTCGAACTCATCGCAAGCAGATCCCAAAAGAGTCAATCCAAGCTCCAAAGTTTTCTTGTCAATTGCTTCAAGGAGTCTCTTTCTTTCTTGCAGAAAAATAAAGAAGGGAAAAAGAAAAACGAAGAAAAGTTAAAGAAAGCTTTGCACAATTTGATTACTTCCATCAATAATCTGTTTGATGTCTACAATTTCGTTTCTTCCATCTCTCTCTTGATTCAACACCAAGATACTTCCATATCAAGAAAAGCTCTCACCATTTTCAATGAGAAGATCGAGAAACACAAAAACAACCTCGACAGCAAACAAATTGGTCTCTTCCTCCAGATGATCCCCTCTCTCTCCAACATCATTGAAGGAACATCTCAAAACCAAACAGAAGAAATCACCAAGCAAACAGCACTCCTCAGCTTGGAAATCATTGCGAGAAACTTTGCAAAGACCAACCAATCTAAATTCCTCTCCAACTTTGGAAAGTTATTGGAATCCATCAAATGCACCAACAGTGTTTATGTCTTGTCTTCAGGCTTTGTTTGTGTAGCGAGCTACGTCAAGGAATTGGGTCCCCATGTTGTGGCACACATCCCTCAAATCCTCCCTCTTCTCATAGACTCTGTGAGCTTGTGCATCAGAGGAAAATCAGAAGAAACCAAAAAGTTTGATAAATCTATCATTGAGAAAGTCTCCAACAACGAAAAGATGAGAGACTTGCTTCTTCTCAGTGCTCTAAACTCTTTGCAATTTGTTATGTCTTCTGTCTCTCCATTCATCAGCCCTTATCTTCTCCAATTCTTTGCTTTGTTTTCTTATAACTTTGAAATCCTTTCCAGAGAACCATTCTTCCAGTCTTTGGAGTCAATCTTAGAGACTCTGAGCGAAAACGTAGAAGCTAGACTCATTCTCCCAGACATTTTCAAGTCTTTCAAGACTATCGCTGCTGCCAAAGGAAAATCTCTCTTAGTTTTCATCAAATTACTTAAAGGAGTCATTTCCAAAATGGATCGTCAGCAAATCGCTCAACATAACAAATCTATTTTTGTCTTCTTCTTGAAAGCTCTCGATTTTCGTTCTTCCAATTCTGCCAACACTGACGCCAGTTTGATCGAAAGTTTCGAAGCAGATTTGATTGATACTTTCATCCAAGTCATCTTGAAGCTCAGCGAAAACGAGTTCAAACCATTTTTGCTCAAGATCATCGATTGGGCAAATGTCAGCAAATCCACCCACCCTCTTCGTACCCTAAGTTTGTTTAACTTTATTGATTATCTCATCATTAAGCTTAAATCAATCTTTGTGCCTTACATCAACTACTTTTTCGAACTCTGCATCTCCATCCTCAACTTTGAATCCTTTGTTGAAGGCGAAAATGTCCTCGAATCTGATGTGGACAAATCCAAACTGTTGAATCTTGTGTGTTCCTCCTTGGAGAAGTTCCTCTTGTACGATAACGAACAGATCTTTGACAAAACCAAGTTTGACAAGTTGATTGATCCTTTGGTCAACCAACTCGAAGGAACCAAGCTTGGTTCCATTGTGGAGTACAACGAAAGAATCGACAAGTATGTCATCCCTTGTATCACACAACTTGCTTCTACCATGAACAGTGATGTATTGTGGAAACCTCTTAACTATGCTATTTGTATCACTTCTAGAGATAAAGATCCTCTCGTCAAAATCTCTTCCATGAAGACTTTGAAGAGATTGTACGAGACTCTCACTGAGGAGTACTTGATTCTCTTGCCTGAGACTGTTCCCTTCATTGCGGAATTGATGGAGGACACTGATCCTAATGTCGAGAACATATGCCAAGATCTTGCCAAATCTATCAACAAGCTTCTCGGAGATAAAGACAAAATTGAAAATTACTTTTAATTCCTCAATTTATTTATTTAATAAAAATTTTATTCCTTCCAAAAACTATGTTGAAAAATAAAAAAAAAATGGGTAATTCAAACTCAATAAAGCAAATCCCTTTTCCAACACCTATCATTATAAGAATCATCTGCTATTTGGAACATTATCATCTTCCATATGCCTCTTTATTGTGCAAACAGGTTCATAACATCATCCAAAGCGATAATTTCTGGAGGAATTTCTTGATAGAGAAACTCAATTTGGATATTAAGCAATTAGCTACTTTGTTGGAGAATGAGGGGTCTTATAAACAGATCTATATGAATTCCATTTCTCTTTTATGGCCAATGCTTTTTGATCCCAATAAACATTACGTAAAGAAAGTTGAAGGTATAAATAATAATAATTGGCAAATATGATTATATCATTATTGCATAACGATGATACACCAAATATATCAATATATCGATGTTTGATTTTTTTTATGTCAAAAATATGTGTCTGGATATAAAGACATTTATAAAAAGGAAAAATATTTTCTTTAATTGACTGATTTATCCTTTGATGTAATTTTCTTAGGCAAAAAGATATCAATAGTGAGATATAATGGATACAGAGGAAACTGGGATACATCTGTTTGTACCTCCAAATCCATTCCTTCAAAAGGAACCTACAAAATAAAAGTGACAAAGGGCACTGATTGTGGCGATGGCAACATCTTCGCAGGAATCCACAGAAAAAAGGACTATGACGTGAATGGTCGAGTGATTGACGATAAGTTTGGTAAGTAACATCACAGAAGAATACATAAACTATTAATTAATTTAAAATAAATAAAATAAATTAATAAAAACTTTTTCTTACAAGGAGTGTACTTTAACTTGATCAGTGGTGAAATCGAGCCCCAAAGAATCAAAAGTAATTATCGTTGCAATAATAAAGGAGATTATGTGATCATCACTGTCAAAGATCGTTCCCGCATCTCCTTTGATACCAGCACTGGTTATTCTTATTCAGCAGATATCCCTGAAAAAATTGAGGGGGAGATTGTTTTTTCTTTTCTCTTGAGTACATTTGATCACGAATTTTTGGTAGAGCGAGTCATTTCACAAAATTAATAATATTAAAATTCTTTTTTATATTTAACTTTTTTTTGTCCAAAGAAAATTGTTTTTTTAAATTAAATACAACGATTTAATATGATAAAAACAAGAGGTTTTGGGACTTTGAGTATTTTGTATCTTGAAAAAAAATGCAAGCAATTCAAGAAGATGTTCACAAACTTACGAAATTTGAAAGAAAAATATTTGAATGTACTTGGCCTAAACAATTGCTCTTTATTTTCCAAAATGGTAGATGAGAATTTATTGTCGTTAAAAACCTTTTTTTTACAGTAAAAATTTTTCATTTTTTTTCAAAAATAATTTTTCATTCAATAAATTACGATATTGCTGATGTCACACTTGGAATGGAGAAACAAAATAATTGTATCAGTTAAGATATTTGAATATTCATGCTGATATTGAACGAGATAATAGAGGGGGTTTTTGTTAAATCTTTTGTCATATACATTAGGGTTTGCCTTACCAATGAGCAGTTCTCTAATTGCATGGCTTTAAAATTTTTAAACAAAAAACAAAAACAAAAAAAATTCATACAATCTTTTGTTCAGACAAGCCATATGAAGAGAGGAGCTTTAAATCATATAAATTAAAAAATTAAAAAAAATTTTTCAAATTGTTAAAATGAATTTTACAAACCAGCAGAATCCACTCTATCTATATATGCACCGTGCTGTATTAATAGTTGAACATTTTCGTGAGGAATCGAGAACATGGAAGCATATTTGAGTGGAAAGTTATCTCTATGATTGCCAAAATTCCTTTAATGAGAAAAAATTTCTTGAATAAGAAAAAGTTTAAAGAAATAAAAGATTTTTACTGCTCCATGTACTTGTTTGGATCAGCTTTTTTCCTATTTTCAAGGTAAAAAAAATTATTCAATATAAATATTTTTTTTGATTTACTCCAACAACATTTCAACCACATGAGGATTAAAAGAATGCTTTGTAAGTGCTACATAGAGAGGAGTAAATCTTAGTGGAACATTATTATCTAAAATGAATCCAAGATCATAAAGTTTGTGAAAGATGAGGGGAGAAGGGTCTTTCATGCTGAAAAAAAGTTGGAAAGCGGAACTCTTGTGGACTTCGTTTTCGTCAACTTGACATCTCTCAAGGAGGTATTCAATAGTTTCTTCATTTCCGTCAAGCAATGACGATTCTAAAACGAGCGTATTGACAATAGCCTTGCACTCAACGAGGTATTTGACAATAGGAAAGTTTTTAGGATTGACACAAGCTCGGGACAAGCAAGGAGATTTTTCTAGGTTGGCATTAAGATCTGCTTTGTGCTCCAAAAAGAGTTTAACAATTTCCAAAGTAATTTTTTGGCTTGATAAAACCTTTTCGAAAGCATAGTCCACTTCTTGTTGAGTCCATTTTGCGTTTTTTAGGAGGAAATCGTTTATTTCGTAAGAAGAGTCCCCTGAGTAAAATCCATAGCTGGTTGCCTTCATCACATAGCCAGATTCGACCAAATATTTAATGGTTGGAAGACTCAAATTTTTAGTGTAAATGTTGATAACTTCCTTTCTTTGATTTAAATACTTTATTATTTCCAAATCTTGCACTTTGTTACAGTTCAAATAGTCAGACAGAGCGTTCTGGTAGAAAAATGAATTAATAGAGAGAAAACTCTTCTTTTCGGCAAATCCAAGAAAATCAATCAACTCGTTGGCATCCCCTCTATACTTCTCGAACAAGCCATTTAAAGAAACAAAGAGTGCAGAAGTGTGCTTTTGGCTAAAAGTAGTAATTTTCCAGTTATCCAACAAATAGTATAAGTTTTCAAAATTTATTTTTTTTGAAATGCAACAACCAGATACCGCATCGTACAGATTACCTTGTCCGTTTTCAACGAACAATTTAATCATTTCTACATTTGTGTTTTCTCTTATACACAAATAGTGTATCGGCGTAAAAAATGTATTGAACATCTTTGGTTCTTGGATCAGTTTGCATTTATTTTCAAGAAAGTGTTTTAAGAGGGCTGTGTCTGTGTTCTTGTTCATGCATACACTGTGCTCGATTTTTTTGTCTCCGAGTATTTCGTGGGCAAATTCTTTTTCAAGATCATTTCCCAAATATTTTATAATTTCTTTTTTGAAAAAGTAAAAATTTTTTTTTTTTTTTATTTTATTCAATAATATTTATCAAAATGTTTCAATTTACCCTTTATTGAATCCAAATTTTCCAAATATTGATTTTCAAGTGCAAAAAAGAGTGCACCTTCTCTCAGCTTTGTCTTCATCCTCGGATCGGCCTTCTTCGCCAAGAGATATTCGATCAATTCGAAGCTGGCATGCTTCATGTTGCAAGCCACATGTAGCAAGGTCATCTCCTTTCCGTTAGTGGTGTTCAAATCTATCAGATTCTCCTCTAACATCATCTCTATAAAATCCTTCTTCATTCCAAAAGGTATATTTGTGTTCCCTATTAGATAATGTATTGGCTTATTCGAATTATAATCCATCTTATCCAACAGATCTTTATTTTTGAGGAGCATATTCTTTATCTTTGGGATATCTCCTATTTGATTTGAACAGAACAACATATGAAAAGCATTGCAGTTATTGAAATTTGTCAATTTCAGATTGGCGAGGTAATCTATCAATTCATCCACATTTTTATTGGCAAATTCATCCAAATCAATGCTATTTTTCAAAAAGAAAACTAAATTTGGAAGATTTTATTTTAATAGATCGAAAATTGTGTTAATTACCTTTGAATTGGTGAATCAATTCAATTTCATCCAAACAATAATCTAACGAAAAAAAATTCATTTTTTTTTTTAATTGATTTTTTTGTTCATCAAATGAAAAAATAAATTTTAAATAATTTAATTAATATATACTAAAATAATTCTTCCTCAGTCAAACCCTCGTCATCATCATTTCTATTCTCGTAGGAGTGAAGTTTTTCGAGCTGCTCATCTCTAAGGTTGGAAGGGACAAACAAAGCCTTGATGAGAGAAACAAGCTCAGAGTAAGTAAACTCTTTGAGATCACCAACAATGAACATTTCAACGATCTTGATCATCTTCAAGTCAAGAAGCTTGATAAATTTTTCAAGTTTAGATTTCTTAGAATCAAATTGGTTGTTGAGCTCGCCCTTTTTAACTTTGAGCTTTCTAAACAAACGGGACTCGTCGAGAAAAGACTGACAAATGTTCATGAGTCTAGGACAGTCCTCTGCAGATATGATTTCTATACTTTCTATCTCTTGTATCAATCTTTCATAAGAATATATTACCTAAATGAAGAAAATGTAAGTTACAGTAAAAATATTGTTATGCAAAATTAAAAATTTAAAATTAAATTTGAATAATAAATAAAAATAAAAAATAAAAAATAAAAAATAAAAAATAAAAAATAAAAAATAAAAAATAAAAAATAAAAATCAATATTTTTTAAACCCATTTTTGTTGCATAAGTTTCTAGAGCGTAAATATCGTCAGAGAAAACGAGCACTTTGTCTCCTCTTTTAGTGTGGTAGTCCACCAAAAACTGGCAAGCACGAAACTTGTTGGGATTCAAGACGGACAAACGATCTCTCAAACTAAACATAATTTAAAAATAATTGAAAAAGTTTTAAAAATAAAAAAACAATTTAAAGTAATTTTAAATTAAAAATTCATTAAAAAATAAAAAATAATTTATTAATTTTAAATTAAAATAATTAAATTTTAAAAAAAAATGTTTTGAAAATTAAAATTGAATTTTTTTTTTACCTTTTTACGTCAGATGTTTTCTTTTCAGTTTCTACTGACAAGTACACCTTGAGAAATTCTGGGTGCATTGGAACCAACACCTCCGAACATTTGATGTGTGCAATATATCCTATTAAAATTTTTTTTTAAAAAATAAATAAAAATAAAAAATAAAAAAAATAAAAAATATAATTAATAATAAAAAATTTTAAAATAAAAAATAAAATATAAAAAATGAAAAATATAATGAAAAACAAAAATAAAAATGATTTAGGTTACCTTTGGATGCCAGGTCCATCCAATTTGCTTCATAGATTTTGGGTCCTATCAAATGGTTGAGATCCCTTTCTTTTCCGTCCTCCCTCACAAGAGTGGCAGTCAATCCTAAGTTTAAAAAAAAATATAAAATTTAAAATCAAAAAATAGAAAAATTTCAGAATTAAAATAATAAACATAAAAAGAAAAAATGAAAAATAAAAATAATGAATAAAATAAAAATAAATAAAAAATAAAAAAATAAAAAAATGTTAAAAATTCAACAAAAATAAAAAATAAAAAAATAAAAATAATGAAAAAATAAATAAAAATAAGTAAAAAATTAATTTATTTTGATTATACCTAATTTGCAATGACATCTAACAATGTTCAAGATGTTGATGAAGGAGTCAGCGGGAGCGACTTGCACTTCATCGAAGATGATGAGACCCCAATCAATTTGCTTCATTCTCCTTATCACTTCTTCTCCCGAAGTGTTTCTCTTTCCTGTCTTACCCATCATCATGTATGTTGTAACAACAACACCTTTTTTTAAAAAAAATTTAAAAAATTCAAAAATCAAAAAAATCAAAAAATCAAAACAATAAAACAAAAAAAAAATTAAAAAATTTCAAATTTTTTTTTTTAATTTGTAAAGAATAATGTTAAAAAAAAATTAAATAAAAAATTAGAAATGATTTATCCAAAAAGTTGAAAAAAAAAATGTTTGTAGGAAGTTTTTGCCTGAGGGGGTTGTAAATAATTCTTTTTCTTGAGAAGTCAATTTGGAAATAGAGCTGGGGTCAATGACGCACCATTTAAGGAGCTGATTCTTCCATTGTTCGACAGCTTTATAAAAAAATAAAAACAAAAAAAATTTAAAATTTAAAATAATTGATATTCAAATTAAAAACTATAAATTTAAAAAATTTTTTAAAAATTTAAATTTAATTTAAAATAATTAATATGAAATAAAAATATTCAAAAAATTTTTTTAAAAAAAGTTACCTTCAGCAGAAGTACAAAGAATGAGAGTGCTTTTTTTGATTGTTGCAGCTGAGAAAGAATTAAAAAATAAATCTCAATATTATAAAGTTTGGTTGGTTACCTGCAGTGACACCTACAAGAGTTTTTCCAGCACCACAAGGCAAAACAATTCTATTAAAAAAATTTTAAAAAACAAAATAAATAAAAATCAATTTAAAATTAATAAATAATTTCAAAATAAAATAAATAATTTAAAAACTAATTAAAAAAAATTTTTTTTTTAATTAAAAAATTAATTATATTTTTTTTTTACATCCCACTTCTTGCTCTTCCTTGATGAAACATTTTGGACAAGGAAACTTCTTGGTAAGGTCTCAATGAAGTACTAGGTTTGAGATCAATTTTCAAAGGAGGATTTTTGACATCTATTTTGAAGTCGTACTCCTCCAAGATGAGATAATCCAAATCTTTGAGGGACTCTCTGATTTGGGTGATACCCTTTGTGTCTATAGGAAAAGAAGGATTCAAAGATGTAGCCAAAGTATCAAGATCGTCTAAAGAAGTTGAAATTTTAAAAGTTGAAATAAAATCAAAAATAAACGAATAAAATTTTAGAAATTTTATTGAAATTGAAAAGAAATTGAAAAAAAAAATGAAATTTACAAAATAATTGAAAAAAATAACATTTACAAAATAATTGAAAAAAATAACATTTACAAAATAATTGAAAAAATTTAACAAAAATAGTTTTTGTTTATTTTGAAATTTTTTTTTAGGAAATAAATTTAATTAATTCTTTATTTATTTTGGATTTTATTTCCAAAATAATTGGAAAACATTAAATAAAATCAAATTAATTCTTTATTAGAATTTTTACCATCGTCATCATAGTTTGTTTCATTCACTTTATCATTTTCTTCTTCTTCTATTTTCCACTTGTTTATGGACTCTCGACTGAGAATGTTGTTGATAACCTGGGGATACTTTGATTCAATGTAGTACTTGTTGTTTCTCAAAACAAGTTGTATTTGATCTTTTTTTAAACAGGAATTTAATTTTTTAAAAAATGCAAAAAATTAATGATAAAAAGCATTTTAAAGATCCTCAATCATGATAGAAATAATTTGATTGGATAAATTGATTTTTTAAGAATATGAGAAAAAATAAGATTGTATTTCATGATTGTGGTTAAATATATATCCTTGATTCTATAAATATATCTTTGAAGAAATATATTTATAGAAAGAAAAGATATTATATTTCTAATTAAAGTTTAATTGTGGAGGTATAATTATTTTCATGGGTTGTGATTTTGATGTAAAAATAAATATATATTTTTTTATTTATACCATATCCTTTGGCGCAATCAGATATGAAATGCTCCACATCAAATGGGATGGGGAATTTGGAATATTTCTTAAGTCCAGACAAGATGGTCTCCTTATCCAGACCTTGTGATACAGCGGCGAAGATGGAATGGTCCGTGATCTTGAATTCATGGATGAAATTGGGTCTGGATAAGGGTTCAGAGATGGCAATGATGAATTCATAAACATCTGTATTATAATTCACACAGAATGTCTCTACAAACAAATGACAATTTTTTGTAACCCAGATTGGTTTTCTTGAATTATCTTCATCGAGCTTATATTCAACATGATCATTAGAATGCAATAATTTCGATTCAAATACTGTGTATAGATGTTCATCTGTCAATTTTGAATGTCTATTACTATTGTTGCTGCTTCCTCCATTACTTGTGCCCTTTTCTATTTTTATTTTTTTCTCTCTTTGTTGTTTGCTGTTTTCACTAATTTTTCTCTTTTCATTTACTATCTTTTTGCTGTTCATTTTTTTTATTAAAATATTTGAACTTTCTATTTTTCAAATCAAAAAAAAAATATTAATTTCGATGAAAAAAAATTAACTGAAAAAAAAAAAATCAATAAAATCTAAATTCAAAACAATTTTTTCAAAACAGAATCAAATTGATTATATTTCAATTGTTAGATGTAAAGTCTCTTTTTCAAAAATAAATAAATTTTTTTTTCATAAAATTTAAATAAAATAAATATTGAAGTCATTTTTACTGAAATGAACAAAGACCCATCTAAAATATTGGAAAGATTGAATGAAGATATAAAGAATTTCGATGAATTCAGGACAAATCTTAACAATATAATAAATAAACAAATAAATCTTACAAATAATGAAATAGATGATAATGATAACAAACTGCTGGGTATTAATAGATCTATATTAAAAATCCCTTAAATTTTAATTCAATATTCAATCACAATTTGCAAGATTTTGAACAGAAATTATCGGATGATCTGAATGAAGTATTGAAATTAAAGATTGATTATCCAAATGGTGGATATGATAAAGCATTCTCTCTGATTCAAGCCAATTGGAGAGAATTTTTGGATTTAAAAAAGGGATGGAAGAAATATCAGGAGAATATCAACACTCATAATGCAAATCGAGAATTGATAACACAAAAAAGCGTAACAAAAAGAGAAGAAATCTTAGAGAATGGACATATAATGCTTAATAAAGAAATGATGATGGTAACAGAAAACAAAATAGAGATCCCTATAAACAGTAGAGTGAGCAATAACAGTGAGAAACAGATAGAGTCGCAAATAAATAGAAATAAGGAACAATATACATCTCTTGGGACCAATGTAAATAAATTGATAGAAGCGGGAAACATTCCTCAAGATGAAAAGGATATAATACAATTATCTTTCAATAGTAAACAACATCTTTTTAAATTTTTTATTCCAAATATTTTTTTTTTTCCGTTTTTGAAGATCTTCTTTCCAATTTTCACAATGACATAATCAATTTGTCTACTTTGTTGCAGCTGCAACAAAGCGAAAAACTCGAGAGGGACTTACAAGACTTGTTCAACATCTACAACAACTTTGTGATCTTGATGGGAAAATGGGACAAGTTCGTAAACTCTCCTCCCAAAGGAGAAGGAGGAGGAAAAGAAGATAAAGATTGTAAAGACAAAAATAACAAAGATAAGGACTTTAAAGATGGTAAAGGTGGTAATGTTGTTAACTTTCCTACTCATGAGGAGAATCATCCTTCTATCTTTTCTCGTTTGGAGTGTTTTTACAACACCCTCAAGCAGGATCTCATTTCCATCAACAACATCTACAACACTGTAGTCAAAACCAAAATTCAGCTCGTCCAAGATGCTATTGATTCCATCACAACCAAAGCACAAAGTAAAACAAAAGAAGAAATTATTTTTTTGACTTTACTCAGATGAACCAATTATCAATTAATTAATTTTTTATTTTAAAATATTCTCAACATTTTATTAATTTAATTTTTTTTATTTAATTTTCGAATCATTTGAAGGTTTTGGTTTGAATATCGATACATTTACTCATCAGATGAAAGAGCTCTATAAAATCTATTCTGATGGAAAATATGGTTATCTTCTCAAAGACGCCATGACCTTGTACAAGTATTTCTGCATTTTCGAAGAGAATTGGGAGAAACTCCAACAAATTCTGCCAAATTGATTTTAGTTTAATCTTGATTGTATTTCTTTTAAATTATTAAAAACCCATTTTATTGTATTCCTTCAAATGAAAATAGTATAATTTTAAAAAAGGATATATAATTTTGAATGATGGAAAAAAAAAAAAGGGGGTAATCAAAACTTCTTTTTCGTATATCAGTTGAATTAAACGAAATATATTTCTTTTTCAGTTCAGATACTTTCGATAATAAGATGAATAATGAAAGTCTTCAAATAATTTTGAGACAAATTGATCAAAATAGAAAGAAATCCGCTTCTTTGGAGATTAAAGTAAAAAAATTGATACAATCAGGGAATGTTACCCAAAATATAAAGGACATCATAAACAGTGATTTCAATCGTAATATTTTTTCATCTTTAAAATTTATTTTCTCTGAAATAATCAAATATTTATATAAATATTTTACGAGAAGATCTCCTCTCGAACTTCTCCAATGACATTATCAATTTGCAATCACTTGTAGAAAGAAATCAGGATCAAGCATATTTGGAAGCACAATTAGAATTGATGAAGATCTTTAACAATTTCTTGATTTTGAAGAAAGAATGGGAATCATTTACAAATCAAAACAAAAACGAAAATATAAACAGGGTTCCCAACAATAAAGTGATAATCAATAGAAATGTTGTTAATTTTTCATCACAAGATAAATCCTCCGATTATTCTCATTTTGAATCTCTTTTCTCTGCTCTTCAGATGGATTACGATTCCATTTCTTTAGCTTGTAACACTATCATAAATTGTGGAATGAGGATTGTAAAAGAGGCTATGGAATATCTTGACAGCAAAATGAAAGGTAAAAGAGAAAGAATTAATTTTTAGTTGATATTTAATTAAAATTAATAAATTATTATAAATAATTAATAAATAAAAAATTATATTTAAAAAATCATTTCTTATAAATTTGATCTTTTTCAACGAAACAATTTTTTTTTTTTTTCAATAGTATTTAGTTTTGATATAGATGATTTATCTCATGAAATAAAAGAAGTTTGTAAAGAGAGTTCTAATGACAAATTTGGAGTTCTCCTCAAAAATGTAACATTGTTGAACAAAAGTTTTTGTGTTCTTGAAGAAAAGTGGGAAAATTTCAACAAGTGAATTTTGATTCTCTTTTTTGAACTTTGAACAATGTATTTTAAATTAAATTTATTAAATTTATAAAGAGAAATAGAAATTTCTTTTGAATCTTTTATTTCAGAATTTTTATAAAAAGATATAAATCAAAAATTAAAAAAATTTGAATTGTTTTTAAGGATCTTTTGTATATATAGAAAATAAAATTTGTCAGATAATGTCTTTTGAGATCATATCCAATCAGGTTAATCAATTGCAGAAGCAATATATGGATTTAAACGGAGAGATCAAAAAATTGTTGGAAGAAAAAAGCATACCCAAAGATATATTGAACATCATCAACAATAAGATATCAAGTAAAATGAAAAGATAAATAGAATATCATAATCATCATACCATTTATAAACCTTTATAAGCTTATATAAAACATTATTATTTTTTTTTGCTTATTATATGTTCATATTCCTTACCATTCATTCTATTTCAATTTAGTCTTGCGATCAGATTACGAGAATGCATTTATGAATCTTAAAAAGTTGATAGAAAGATATCCTGAAATGAAATTGATTGAATTGCAATCTAAATTGACGAAGAATATGGATGATTTCATGATGATGGAGAACGTGTGGAACAAATACCTCTCCAACCAACATAATAACAATAATAACAATAATCCTCCTTGTGGAGATGAAATGGAGATAAAAATACATGAAACAGATATAACAATAAAAGGAGATAATGAAGAAATAGATGAGGTGATAGTAATAACAAAACTTTTTTTTTAGTTTTTTTATTTTTTAATTAAATAAATTTAATTCAATCAATTATAATTCAGATTTCCCTCGAAATTAAACAGATCAACAAAAAAAATGGAATTTTCATCTTTTTCCAAATCCTCCTGGCCATGTCCATGATCAGCTACGGAATAACAGTGATGGTGGCAGACAGTCAATGCGAACCAACCAACTCCTCATTCATTTTCGCACTAGTATTCGTCATTGCAAATTTTTTTGTTCTGTTCGTAGTGATATTACACATTTTCTCTTGTTTTTCTTTCGCTAAAAAAACACGCGGAAATAAAATTTTTTTGATAAATTTCTTCAATTTCTTCAGTTTCGTTTTGTGGATAGTAAGGCTGGTTGTTGATGATGGCAAGCAGTTCAGTTGTGATCTTTTCCCCTTTTTCTGTGGCCTTTCTTCTTTGATCTTCATGATACTCGCTTTCATTTTGTTCTTGACCAACAAAAGAGATTTGAAGAAGGGAACAAAGCTCCTATCTTAAAAAAATAAATAAAATAAAAATATTTTTTTGTGTACATTTTTTTTTAATTTTTTTTAAAAAGAAAAAAGAAATATTTTCAATTTAATTTTATTTATTGGTTTAAATTTCTAGACAGTTGCCTTTTGACAATACAAATACGCTTTATTTTCGTCTCTTGGAACACCTTTGGCCTGAAAATAAAATTCTGCCAGAATAGCCATAGCCCATTTATTATTCTTAGCAACAGCCTGTTCACAAAGTTCAATTGCCTTCTTGAAATCCTGCTGAACACCAAGCCCTTTTTCATATAACTCTGCCAAATACAACATCGCTCTTTCATTATCAAGTGTGACTGATTGTTCATAAAGTTGGGCTGCCATTTTGTAATCTTGTTTTACTCCACATCCATTTTCGTACATCTTAGCAAGAGGACACATAGCATCATCATTACCATCTAAAATTAATTTAAAAAACAAAAATTAAAAATTAGTTTAAAAAATATTTAAAAATCAAAAATTATTTAAAAAATAATTAAAAAAATAAAATTTAATAAAATAGTAAATAATTATCATTAATTTGTTTACTTTGGTGAGCTTTTTCATAATATTGGAAGGCTTTTCTGTAATACAAAAAAGACTTTGGATCTTTAGAGTGTTTTTTCTGTGCTCTTTCCAAAATGATATCTCCTATAAATAAAATATTAAAAACAAAAAAAGATAAAAAAAAAAGAAAAAATAAGTGTAAAAATAAAAAAATTATATTAAAAATAAATGATTTAACCCATTTTTAACATAGACTTTACATTTCCTAGCTTTGAAGATTTTTTGTAATAATGTGCAGCATATCTTTCATTTCTTGGTACGATTTCACCCATAAGATAGATGTTTCCTAACTCGAACATGCTTTGGTCGTTCCCTGCGTCTGCAGATTGCATGAGGAGTTCCATTCCTTTTGTCTCGTTCTTTTCCACGTGTTCTCCTTGAAGATAAAAATGCGCCAAATTCGACATTGCTGTTCAAAAACAAAATGAAGAAATATTCAAATTAAAAAAATAAAATAAAAAATGAAAATTATGATAATATAAAAAATAAAAACCAAAAAACAAAAAATAAAAGTAAAAAAAATAAAAGTAAAAAAATAAAAATAAAAATAAAAATATATTGAATAAAAAAATAAAAATATAAAAAATAAAAAATGAAAATTAAAAGTAAAAAATAAAAGTAAAAAAAATAAAATGAAGAGAAATATAAAAAATAAACTAAAAAAAATGAATCAAAAATAAAAATTTTTTGAATAAAAAAAAACCCAAAAAAATAAAAAATAAAAATAAAAATAAAAAATAAAATAAAAAAAATGATAAATACCTTCACTGTTACCAAGCTGAGCAGACTTCTCATACAAATGAATGGCATAATCCATATCCTCCTCAACTTTGCCCTCTCCATACTGATGAATGTTCCCCAAGAAAAGAAAAGCAAAATCGTTGTTAAGTTTAGAAGAATCCTTGAAGAGACTCATCGCCTTTTCGACATTGATGTCCACTCCTTCCCCTTCGAGATACATCCTCGCTACGATGTTTAGAACCCAGGGTTTCTCGTTAGAGTCGGCTTTTTTGAGGTAGGCGTTGAACAGTTTGAAGGCTTCTTCTGTTTCTTTTTCGCTGTATTGTATGAATCCTTGGTACAATAATTTTTCTTTGGATTTTTCTTTGTATCTTTTGTGGCATAATGAAATTTTTAAATAAAAATTTGAAAGAAATTTTTTTTTTTTTTTTGAAAAATGAACAAAAACTTTTTGTAGAAAATTTTTTTAAATTGACAAAAAAATTTTTTAACGATTAAAATGAAGGATAAACATTGATTATTAAATAAGTTGAATTAAAAACCTTTTCGAAAAAAAAAAACAAAAATAAATGAATGAAATGATTAAATAAATTTATTAAATTAAATCAAAGATTTTTAAAAAATAAAAACAAAATTACAAAAAATAAAAAAATATTAAAAATAAATCATAAAAAAATGAAAAATGAAAAATGAAAAATGAAAAATGAAAATAAATAAAAATATAAAAATATAAAAATATAAAATAAAAAAATAAAAATAAAAAATAAAAAATAAAAAATAAATAAAATAAAAAATATAAAATAAAAATAAAACAAAGAGGGCCAATTTAGATGAAAATTATTTTGCCTTTCTAATTCTTTTTCATCATCCGTATTTTGGTAGATTAAGAGAAATATCTTCTTGGCTTCGTTTATCTTCTCAGGTTTTTGTTTTCTGGGCGTCTCATTTTTTTTCTCCTTTCTTGGCGTCTCGTTGTTTTTCTTGTCATCTTCTTTGTGTTTTTTGGGGGTCTTGGGAACTATCTCTTCTTCTTGTTTTTTCTTCAAAAACTTGCTTTCTCTCTTTGACTCTTTTGTTGATTTGGTAACTGTAAAAATAAAAAATATTCAGTTAAAAAAATGAAAAATAGAAAAATAATAATAAAATAAAAAATACTGAAAATAAAAAAATAAAAAACAAAATAAAACATGAAAAAATTTAAATAAATGAATCAAAAAATATATTTAAAAAATAATAAAATAAAAAATAAAGAATCAAAAAATAATAAAATAAAAAATAATAAAATAAAAATAAAAATAAAAATAAAAACTTTCGTTAGTGATTTCTGTTTCTTTAATTTGTGTTAAAGTAGGTGCATTATAGATCACTAAATCACCAGGTGGGATTGCATCGTTTTTCATTTGTTTTTTGAGGTAATCTATCGTTATCATATCTGTCTCCGATGTGCAGTCCTCCACGTACTGCTTAAAGATGTTTGCATCTCTTGATGAGGAGAAGGAGATCCCATACATCGTCTCTTCAGTCTCGAATGAATAGAACCAGCTCTTCAATTCATTAAATTTGAATCCAAAGTATAATTCTATCAAAAAGAGAAAAAGAGGAAAATTTAAAAAGTTTTAAAATGTGATGTTGGTAATGAATTTTATTTCTAAATGAAATGAATATTCTGTATTTCAATACTATTTCGAATATTTGGTTGATAAATCAATTATCTCTTTAAAATGTTAAAAATTTTCAATGATTATCATATGGGAAATTTTTTTTTCTTTTTGAATGTGTCCACTATAAAAAATCATTAATCTATATTTGAAATATATCTCCTAATTTACAATTGATACAGTAAGGTAAGGTGATTCGCATAATTATGCAAATTATTTTTCCTTATGATGTTATATATAGTTCAATTATTTTATAAAAGATCTCATTAAATTGAATCAAATACCATCTTGAGATATTTCAAAAGAGAACAATTTTTTAATTATTTTTTTTTGAATCCATATTATCTTATTTGGGTTTAAATTATTTACCTTGTGACCATTTGACAGTATTCTCATCAAGAGATAATAATTTGAAATANTATTTTTTATTTTTTATTTTTTATTTTTTATTTTTTATTTTTTATTTTTTATTTTTTATTTTTTATTTTTTTTTATTATTTTTATTTATATTTTTTTTTTATTATTTTAATTAATTTTTTTTTTATTATTTTAAAAAGGTAAAAGTACACTGATGAACATGATAATGGGTCTCATAGAACCTACTAAGGGAGATTGTTTTGTCTCGGGATACAGCATCATTAATCAAATGGAAGATGTTCAAAAAAACATTGGTGTATGGTAAAATAGAAAGAAAATTATTTTTAATTAAAAATAATTTATAAATAAATAAATAAATAAATAAATAAATAAATAAATAATAAATAATTTTTTAAACAGTACACAATCAGATATTCTTTACGAAGATATGACTCAAGGAGCATTTATTGTTTTATGCAAGGCTCAAAGGTTCTTTATTTTTACATTGTTTTTTCATTTTTATTTTTTATTTTTTATTTTTCATTTTGTTTTTTTATTTTTATTTTTTATTTTATTTTTTATATTGTTTTTTCATTTTTTATTTTATTTTTTATTTTTCATTTTTTGTTTTTTATTTTTTTTTTTATTTTTCATTTTTATTTTTTATTTTTTATTTTTCATTTTTGTTTTTTATTTTATTTTTTTATTTTTTTATTTTATTTTTTCATTTTTTATTTTTTATTTTTTATTTTTCATTTTTTTTTTTATTTTTTTATTTTTTATTTTTTAGCGGTTCCTGTTGAAGAAGAAAAAAGCATGTGGAGGAGTTGTTGAAACAAATTGGCTTATTCAAATATGCGGACACAAGAAAAGCCAAAGAACTGTCAAAGCATGAAAGAAGATTATCATTTGGGATTGCATTTACAGGTTCAAAATTAAAAAAAAAAACAAAATTATTCAATAATTTTAATTATTTAAATCAAAATTTTAATTTTTTTAATTTTTTGAAATTTTTTTAATTTTTTTTTCCAGGAAACCCTAGAGTCGTATTTTAGATGAACCATCCACTGGTTTGGATTTGATAAGCAAAGAAAGTTGTGGCATGTCCTTTCCAAACTCAAAAGGAAAATGTTGTTTGATTTCCACTCACTCAATGCAAGAAGCTGATACAATTTGTAAAAATAAAATTAATTTAATTTTTATTTTTAATAATTAAAAATTTAATTCAACAAAAAAAAGGCGATAAAATTATAATATTGCACGGTGGCAAAATGTGTTGTATAGGTAGTCCTTGCATCTCAAAAAAAATTTGGTAGAGGATTTCAGTTTTCAATATCTGATGGGAAGGACTCTCATCACAACTCTTTGAATTATTAGAAAAATTTTTATAGTAAGTTTTGTTAAAGTTTTTTTCCGATAATTTCTTTTATTTTTAGAATTGCAAACACATTAATTCCCATCGTGGTATTCATATCTTTGAAATAGATGGTTCTCCTTTGGAAATTTCAAAAGCTTTGCAGTTTTTTGCACAGGAGAAGGAAATTTGCTCTTGGGGCATTAATCAGTTTTCTTTGGAGGAAGTCTTCCAAAAAATTGTCAAAAGCCAAAGGGTCAAAAACAATGAGGATTTTGAAAAATTAATTTAAATAAATATTATATTCAAATTTTTTATAATTAAATATTAAATTAGTTTTGAAAAAATTTTTTATTAAAGAATTATTACATTTAAAATATAAGAAAAAGTGAAGAAAATTATTAATAAACTCTCTAGTGAATCCAAATTTCGTCCAAACACAAAAAACAAAAAGTGAAATCTCAAAATAAATTATTTACAACAACAAAAAAAGGAGAATAGGGAAAAAGAACAGTTCTCTTGGCTAGTTCCCGTGATGATTGTCGTCACCATCATCCTCCTCATGATAAGTCAGATAATTACTATTAATCTGGCCATTGTTGTTGATATCGATGTTTTTGGAAGTGCGTTTTTGGATGCGATTGGGAGGGTGGCTGTTATCATTTCCGTTTTTATTATTAATAATTTTGTTGAAGGGGACAGTTGGATTTTTGTTACTGTCATACAATGTTTCATCGACAAGATCATGATGGAGATCGAGGTAATGTTGATCCTGTCGCTGAAGCTTGGTCTTAGGATCACTGAAATCTTCTTTTTTGTCAAAGTCATCTCCATTGTCAGTGTCATTGTGATTATCACTGTAGTTGAAGTTGTGATCGTCTTCATTTTCGTTTTCACAATCAATTTTGTTTTCACTATTTCTACCCTTCGTTTTGTTTTTGTTCTCGACAAAAGTTTTTCGGTTGTTGTCGAAAATTTCTTTAGCAATCTTTTTTTCGAGAACAACTTTTTCTTTTTTGAGGATTTTCAGATCATCAATGTTTCCATCCTCAAAAATTTTATGAGAAATGGGCTTCTCATCATCACCAACACCCAAATTATTTTTGTTGAGAAGATGATCAAAACCACTGTTATTATCATTAAAATCTTTTTTTTTCTGATCATTATTGTCAGTATCCTCATAAATTTTATTATCATTATTCTTATGATCACTATCATCATCATTATCACCATCATTATCATTATCATTATCATCATTGTTATTCTTAACATTAAGATTACCATTACTATCATTATCATTATTTTCAAGATCGTTGTTGACGATATTCTCACTACTTAAACTATAATTCTCTATTTCAAAAGAAGTGCTGATGGTGTTGTTGGAGGGAGGTGGGGGGAAAGGTGGGGGCGCGTGGAAATAGTCTTCGAAGGAGGTGGGCAGTTTGTTGTCCTCCCAGAACTCTGGTGGCGAGTATGTGGGACACGGGAACAGCTTTTCTTCTTGTATGGGCAAAGCGATGTTTCCGAATGACCTTGACAATCTTTTTTCTCCAAAGTTTCTAAAATAAAAAAATATTTTAAAAAATATTTCAACATATTTTCTTTTTATTGTTTTGAATTTTTTATTTTTTATTTTATTTATTTAAATTGTCAATTTTTATTTATTTAAATTGTCAATTTTTTTTTTTGAATTATTTACATTTTTTTTTCATTAATTACAAAATTTTTATTTTTTTACTTTATTTGTTATTTCCATTTTATTTTTTTATTTTTAAAATTATTTTATTATATTTTTACCCCAAATGTTCTTCCATATTGTGAGAGAGAAATTTTCTCTCTTTCTTTTTGAAAGGTTTGTTGATCAAGTTGAGGATTTGAGTTTCTTTGTCTATGTTGGAAAAATTTTCCAAAATAGCTTTCTCGTTCGTCTCGTCAAATATGATTGAAGAAATTTTGGAAATCGTTTCGAATGATGTTTGCCTTGCCTTTTTTAAAACCAGAAATTAAAAAAACAATAATAATTAAATTAATAATGAAAATTTTTTAAAATCTAAAAATAATAAAATAAAATGAAAGATATTACAAAAAAAAAAAAAATTGTCACCTTTGATATTGGCTTTATTTCGTTTGGAAAAAATTCGTCATCAGAATATTTTTTATTGGAGTTGGAATTAGTCTTTTTGTTGAGCTGGGTGTTCTTTTTGATGATTTCGGAAATAGATTGCATCAGTTTGTCAATTTTCTCCTTGAGTGATGTCTCATTTTTCTTCGAGTTGGATAAAACCTTTTTGAAATGAAATATGAATAAAAAAAATCAGAAAAAAAATCAAAAAACTTTAAAACAAATAATAACATTAAATAAAACATATGCAATTACCTTGTTGATATCTTTGATGGGATAACTAATGTAATCTAGGGTGGTGTTGAATTGGAGGCAACTCTTGAACAATTGCCAACCAGTGGGAGTGATGTCGTTGGAGTCCCAGTAAAGGGACTTCAAAGTTTTGTTGACCCTCAATGAATCACACAAAACCTATTTCAATAAAGAAAAAAAAGTAAATTAGATAAAAAAAAAAGTTTAAATTCAAAAAAGAAAAAAAAGAAAAAAGTTCAAATTCAAAAAAAAAAATTAAATTGATGGAGGAAATATCCTTTTTTCAAAAAAAAAAAAATTCTCTTTTTACTTGGAATGAAGTGTCTTTGATGTGGTTTCCAGAAATGTCCAACTGAACAAGCTTGGTGTTCTCCGCAATGATTTTCAAAAATGGTTTGATTTTGGTGCCCATTCCCATGCCCTCTTTCTCCTTGAGGGAAATGGAGCGGAGGTTGGGGGACCTCTCGACGAAATCAGAGAGGAAAGAAGGCAACTTATCGACCTCCTTCGTCTTCACATTATTCCCAACAGAAACGCTCATGAGGTTGGGCAACAACAAAAGAGTAGTCAAAACTTGAATGAGGCCGTATTCCCCAAATTGATTCCCGCTGATGTCTATGCTCTTTAAACAAATGCATTTGCCAAGATGTCTCGTCATGTTTTTGGCTCCTTCTTGGCCCAAGTTGTTCTTGCTTGTGTTGAAATGTAACGAATTTAAGTTTTTGTTGTAAACCAATGAAGAGAGGATCATCTCTATTTGTTTTCCACAGTTTGTTTGAGAAATGTTGATAAACTTTAGAGTTTTGATCGTTCCTAAAAAATGAGCAAGATCAGAAGCTGCTGGTGGGGTGAGGATGTTTTGGGAAATATCCAAATGAGTGAGCTTCTCAATGAGGCCTCCTTTAATCGAAATTTGTCTTAAAATGAGCTCCAAATTCAACTTTGTGTTCGACAAAAAAAGTCTTTTCAAAGAAATTTTTTGGCTGCCCGAAAACCACCTCGAAAGTTCTTCCCCTCCCTTTGTACCCACATTATTTTTTGACAAAGTTAATTCAACAAGGGAAGTATTAAAAGAGGAATTATTCGAAAGAGAATATATTAAAGCGGACATTCCTTTCGGAGTAATGTTGCACTTTGAAAAATCTATTGTTTTCAGTCCATTTTTTAGAGTGGACAAACACTTTGCTAATGCGATTGCTCCTTCCTCTTCCATGTTGTTGCCTGAAAATACCAACACCCTGAGTCCTGTATTTTCGTTCTCTTGGAGAGCCTCAGAAAATTTGACAAACCCTCTTTGTGATGCTTTCAATTCTAAATGTAAAAAATTGTGATTAATATGATCTATACAAAAAGGTTATTATATTTCCAAGATGATATCTTTTGATTAGAAGATAATATAAAGATGTATTTGATATAATTTGAAATGTGGATGCCTGAAAAAAAAAATGTTTTGATGGTTGTATTTTTCATGATGGTCTTGGAAAAAATCTCGATGGAATCTTCTCTTTGGGAGATCTTCTGCAGAATGATGGATTTGAAATGGGAATCATATTGCAAGGTACGGGCAATGGGGAAAAGAGACAAACTATCAGAGCTTGAAGAATCTTCAATCCCTGGAGCCTGGCTCAATTCTAATTCAGTATTATCTTCAGAGATGAGATCATTCACATAGGTGATGAATCCCTCGTTAGGATGACATCTGTAATAATTGCAGCATGCTATATACATTGCTTCGAAATTTCCCTTGCATTCTATTTCGTTCACTCCAATCAGCTCCAAATCGGATTCGATGTTAAGGAAATCCTTGGGGAGATTATAACTGTAGACTATAAATAATGTGGAGTGAGTATATTGTGATTTGTTCGAAAATTTAAAGAATATGAATTTGCTTTTATTTTTTTGGAGATGTTATATTTCGAAAAACGAATGAAATTTATGTTGATATATCTTTTAAATTGAGGGAAATTAACTATATAATCGTTATTGTTAGTGGGATCTGTTATATTATAAAATGTCAAGCATAATATGAAGATCTTTTGAAATATTTTGTTTAATTTCTTTATATTTCTTATAATTTTAAGAAGAAAAATAAATTTCTTTAATTTTTTTTTCAATATGGGATACTTACCTGATAAATTCGATTTGATTATATTGATGATTTTGACAGCATTGGAGTAGAATGATATTTCAAAATTCTTCCAAATTATCTTGATCTTTTTTTGAAAAAAAAAAATTTATTATAATAGGATGGAGTGAAGATAAATTTGTTAAATATATTGAGGATAAGGTCAAAGTATAGTATCAGGATTGAAAAATATTTTCTTACTTCTTCAGAATTATCTTCTTTTTTACTATTTTCAACTATAATCTTTTTTATTCCATACAAATGTCCCTGATTCTTTATCTGAGATTGTAAATATATTGGTTAATGGAAATAAATTGAAGAGATAATATCTTTATTTTTGATTGAGGAGATAATAATACTCTTTTATATATTTCTCTACTGCACATAACTATTTCCCATTTCTTCTTATATATGGGATATATTTTCTATATATTTTCATACCTTTTTTTCTTCCAATCTGATGGTAATTATATATATCCTATACTTTCCAATCACTATTATTCTTTTTGTTTCTTTTCCTTTTTTGCTTCTCATCGATACCCAACCTCGCCATACCAATTCATCATTATAATCTTTTATTATTTGTTGTATATATACTATATAACATTAATAAAATCTGGTAATATTCAAATGACATTGTTTGAATGTCTTACATAAATCGTTCTCTGTTAATATATTTTCATAGCCCATCATTTTTCTTCTATTTTTTGATTATTGCCACCGATGTATTGGTTGAATTATTGGATGCAATTTGATATTGATTTAATTGATGATAAAGGCCAGAGCAATAGCAATAAAAAAATATATATATTAAAATTTTTTTTTTTATATAAATTTATTTCAGATAGATCGATTGAAAGAAAAATAAGTTTCTCGAAAGATTTTCGAAAATTCTGTAAATACTTTCACAAACAAAGAATTGTATCAAATACTCAACAAATGGATTATAAAAATTTAATTTTATATAAATTTTGAATTTCACAAAAGGAAATATAATTAATTTCAAAAAAAACTATTCTCCAAAGACCAACAGTTGGTCAAAATCAAATGAAAAAATGTTATATATTAAAAATTCTTATGGATAAATATGTATTTTAATTTATTTTTTTGATTTCCTATAAATTGATGAGAGAGAATTGATTTTCAATGTTATCTATTCTTCCTTTCAAGTGAATGATCTTTTTGTTGTTGTTAGAGAGATCTAGATAGATGCCGTGAAAAGAATTAAAAGGGAGTTTTTCATTGGAAGAAACAGGGGAAGAAGTTTTGAGCAGATGATGTTGCTTAAGCAAGAGATCCTTCTTTTTGTTCAACTCATCGATACTTTCTTGGTACTTTAACATTTCAGAGCGAAACTTTTTTTCTTCTTCAGAAACTACATCTCTATCAAGATTGTTGCTAAAGTTTTTCAATTTTTTGGCTAAAGTATCGTTTTTTTGGGAAATCCTCTCTAGAAAATCATCTATTTGTTGATTTTTTTGTTGCGTTTCGTGGTAATCATTTTCTATCCTCTCAAATTCTTCTTCTTGTTTTTCCATGATTTTAAAATGCTTTGACTCTACTTCGTCAGCTATGTCCATTAGAGATAAGAGTTGGTTTATCTTCTCGTAATAAACGTCGCATATTTTGTCAAATTGCTTGACAGTGTTGGCATCCAAGGTTTTGGATTTGACTTGTAGATTATCAGAGGGGATCTTCAAACTTTTGAGAGGATTCATAAACTTTTCGATTTTCAAATACTTTTTTTTGTGTTTAGATGTTTTAGATTCTTTATAGCTGTAAAAAAAAAGAGATTTTAAAAATTAAATTATAAGAAAATAAATATTAAATTACTCATTTTCTTGGAAACCAAACTCGTTGAGATCAATAATGTCCAGAGTCTTACTTTTATCCAAAGTAAGAAAAAGTAAAGGACCAAAACCAAAAATACAACAAAATGCAGAATAATAATTTGGAAAATCCTCATTTAAATCGTAGTTAACAGGAATGACATTAGTGAGGGGAGTATTGATACAGTTTTCAACGGTGGGGTTTTGTTTGTCTTCGCTCAAAAAGATTTCTTCGAAAGAAGAAATGGAAGGGATGGCAATTTGATTAATACCAAGGTTATGAATTACGTAAAAAATATGGCTTTCAAGAGATATGTCCCACAAAATCTGAGGAGAAAACTGAGAGATGTTTTCTTCTCCAAACTGGACGTGCTCTAAAATCTCTACTCTGTTGATGTGCAAGAGAGGAGCAAAGTTGTTATCACCATCTTTTTCCCATTTAGGGTAAAAGACGTGGCCAAAAGTGATTAGAATGTCAAGAACGCAGTCGTTGTAAAGCAAGCAAAAGACATCAAAGTGTTTGGATGCCATAGAAACCAATTCACAGCCGTAAACGTTATCAGGGAGAGGATCCTCTTCTTTTGCCTCGTTTATGGGACCTTGAAGAACGGCTTTGTACTTGAAATCCATCTTGGAGATGGTCAGGTTTATCTCCTCATAGAACTTGCAATCCAAATCATAAGTAGAATCTTCATAATCAAACCTCGTCTCGTTGAAATCCTTCATAATTTGTTTGGCACGGATGTAAGGCACCTCCACTACGATAAAGTCTTCCATTTGGATTATCTTTGATTTTCCTTGCTCGATTTCTGATCCCAAAATCTTTTCTGTGATGGTGCATAGTATTTCTAGTTCTCGTTTTGTCTCTTCCACGTTCTTGTTTTCATCAGATTGATCGTTTCTTATTCTCAACTCCAAGTTTTTTTTGTCGAATGAGGCCGTGTTTGCACTATCTTTCTTTGATACTTTCAAGATGTTGTCAATCCACTTTTTGGAGAGTTTATCTGATTTGTTTTCTATCAGGTTTTTCATTGATAGATATTGTTTGAATGGGATTGATATGTTTTCGGGGATCACTGGACATAATACATAGATATCTCTTCTATCGACCAAAAAATAAACTGCGAAAAAATGGAAATCGTATTGTGCTGTGCTGAAGCAGAATGATGATACATTTTCATCAAGTATGTAGATTTGTTCTGCCCTCATCACATCATTCGAATTATATAACCTAAATATCCTATCATTTGACAATATACCAAAATGTGTTGAACTATGTGGATGCCATTGAAAATTAAGAATTTTTGAAGAATTTTTTTCTTTATATATGCTTCCCACGGGCCTTTTATGAATTTATTTATCAAAATGATAACAACAATATATTTTTTTGTCTTACCTTGATTTTAATTCCAATTTATTCTTATTTCTTCTTTTTAAATTTGATAATTCTACTATATTACAATCATATTCTCCTATGAGACTGAGATAATTCGAATATATGTTTAATTTGATTTCAATAACCTCAAATGTTATTGATTGTATAGTATAATCCTGTTTTTAATGAGTATTTTAAAGATTAAAAAGATTATTTGATGAATGAATTTACTATATCATATGATGTTTTTGATTTTGTTTCTCCATCTAATTTTGCATCTTTTAGACTGATTGAATAAAGATGAGCATCATAATAACAATAAAGAATGAGGTTTTGGAAATCATAGGCGATCAAATTTTTGGAATTGATGGGTATATTTTGTTTATTCTTCAATTTCTTCAAGAATTCTTGTATAAGTGGATTATCTTTAATGTATTGTCTGTAATCACTCATTTTATTGGTTCCAATTAACAATTTTTTTTTATAATTTTTATTTGCAAAAAAAAAAAGCGCAAAATAATCAAAATGTTTGAGCATGTAGAAAAAATAATTGAAAAACTCTCCTTGAAAGAATTGTAATTTCGAAATTATTCCAAAAAAAATAATTCATAAATTTATTCTTCAAAATAAAAAAAAATAAAAAAAAAAAGCTTTCCTTTTTCAAATTAGACAAATGGAAGATTCAATGTTCAGAATCTTAATATGTACAGATACACATATAGGATATATGGAAAAAGATCAAATGCGTGGGGAAGATAGCATCAATACATTTGAAGAGATTTTACAGATATCAAAAGATCAAAAGGTGGATTTTGTATTGCATTGTGGGGATATCTTTCATGAAAATAAACCATCAAGAAAGACAATGTTCAACACAATGGATTTATTAAGAAAATATTGTATGGGAGATGATCCAATTCAATTCCAAGTATTGAGTGATCAAAAAGAAAATTTTCCAACAACGTAATTTTATTTTGGAAACATCTTAATTATTTCCATTAAACCAAATAAATCAAATAATATTTGGAGAGATAATAACATCATTAGATATCCTTCTTCAAAAGCAAAATATATTTGATTTCCAATTATTTTTCATTTATTTCAAAAAATATAGAGGAAAAGTAAATTATGAAAACGAAAATATCAACATAGGAATGCCAATATTTGCCATTCATGGAAATCACGATGAACCAAAAGGGGAAGGAGGATTTGGTGCATTGGATTTGCTGGCAGTAAGCAATTATATAAATTATTTTGGAAAGCACAAGACAGTGGATGAAATAACGATCTATCCAGTGTTACTAGAGAAAGGAAATACAAGAATAGCATTATATGGGATAGGAGCACTAAGAGATGAAAGATTACACAGATTATTTCAACAAAAAAAGGTAAAGTTCATGAGACCACCTGAAAGCGATAAAAAAGACAACGATGAGAAAGATTGGTTTAACATATTGATCTTGCATCAAAACAGAGCGGAACATTCTGCTAAGAATCACATCAAAGAAGCGATGATCGAGGATTTCATCGATCTTGTCATTTGGGGACACGAGCACGAGTGTATGATCGAGTCTCAGTCTTCCTCCGTCTCTCAATTTTACATCACTCAACCTGGATCTTCTATTGCCACTTCTTTATCAGAAGGAGAAACAAAGAAAAAGTAACAATTTTTTTTTAAAAGTTAATGAAAACATAAATGGTTTACTCAATTAATTTATTTTTGGTAAGACATGTAGGAGTATTGTCCATTAGAAAGACAGGAGACTTTAAAATAGACCCCATTCCTTTGAAAACTGTAAGACCATTTATACTTGAGTCTGTCATTCTATCTCAAGAATCAGAGTTGGATCCTACTGATATGAAAGGTACTGAGTCATGGTTGATGGGAAAAGTAAAAAACCTAATTTATACTTTATTTTACTTTTAAAAATTAATTTTTTTTGTTTTTTTTTTTGTTAAGGTAGAAGAAATGATAGAAAAAGTAACAGAAGAATGCGAGAATGATATGAAACCGCTCGTGAGACTAAAAGTGGACTACACAAATTTTGAAAAAATCAGCGTACAAAGATTTGGGCAAGCCTTCGTAGGAAAAGTAGCCAACCCTGGAGATATTTTGTTATTAAGCAAAAAGAGGCTTGTCAAGGTTAAAGGAGAAGGGAAAGAGGAGATTTTGGAAAATATGGTCAGTGACAAAGTCGACAACAGAGATATCGAAGACTTGATCCCTGGTTTTATTTCTGCTCCTCAGAAAATTTTGCCTGAACACGAGCTCAATCGTGCTCTTAATGATTTTGTAAGTAAGCAAGACAACCAAGCTCTCAAAAAGTACCAAATATTTAATTATTTAAAATTTATAAAATTTTTTTCCATTTTTTACTGTCCTTCTATTCGAATATTTTAATTGGTTTATTTTTGAAAAGTTATCTTGACGCAGAGTTGAAAGAAGCTCAAGAAGACTTGGACAAAAAAATAGACATCAAAGAAAACGACATCGGACAGTGCATTGTCAACATGTGCTCCAAAAGAATCGACGATAAAGTGGACATTGTAAAAAAAGGCGAGGACGATGACAATTTCATCATTCCCCTTCCCTCCGAGAGTGACATGAAAAAAGACATCGATGATGATGAAGAGGAAGAGGTTGTCAAACCAAAAAAAAAGGCTCCGCCAACAAAAAAAACACCCACCAAAAAAGCAGTCAAAAAAACTACCACAAAGAAAACAACACCTAAAAAAGTTAAGATTGAAGTAGATGAGGATGTTGAGGAAGATTCTCCTCCTCCTAAGCCCAAAAGAACTCGTGCTACCACCAAAAAAGTTATCAAAGAGGAAGAGGATATTTCCGAAGAGTCTGCCGATTCCAGACCTTCCAAGAAGACCAAAACCAAGATTAACCTTGTTGATGATGATCATCATTCTTTGTCTTCTTTCAAACCTAGTTCTCCGGACATGAAGGATGATGAGATTGATGAACTTTCAAAACCTGTTACTGAAAAGTTTGGAAGGAAAAAGAAATGATTGTGACCCAAAAGAGAAAAGAAAAATTAAATAAAAATTTATTATTTGGTTTCATTCATACAAAACGGAAACTTTTCCAAATATAATTTCACTTGCCATTACATCTAATGACAAGATGTGACAGGAAAGCATGTTTTTGTTTTGAATTTCTAAATACTTTTTTTTAGATTCAAGATTATTTCATTTCATATAAGAATATTGATTGCTTCAGAAATTCCTGATTTAAATTACAACAAGAGAATTTTGATTTTTGAAAATTTTCTTTTTCTTTTTCAAATAAAAAAAAATGAGCGTTGATATCAAACTCAAACATGTGGATAGAATATATAAAGCTGGTGTAATAAAATAATCAATCAAAAAAAAAATTATATTCTTTATTTGAATTATTTTATTTTTCATTTTAGGAAACTGTATCAGGAGTTGTGGCTGTAACATCATCTGGAAGTATGAGTCATCAAGGTGTTACATTAGAAGTCACTGGAGTTGTATCATTGCAATTGAGTGGAAAAAATGTGGGTATCATGGAGGCTTTCTATAGCTCTCTCGAGCCCATCAAATTGATCGAATTGAGTTTTCAATTGATTCCTCCTGGAAAATTGCCAAATGGGGTATCTGAATTACCCTTCGAATTTAAATTGGAAGCATCAAAAGGACAAAAATTGTAAAAACATCCTATTCCTTTTTATCAGATAAAATTATAATTTATAATATCGATATAGCTTGATATTTTCCAATATCATTTTATTCATGGAACATAAAAATGATTTATACTTATTATGAAACAATCTTAATTTAAAACATATTCCTTTTTCTCTTCCAAATATAATTCTCAAAGATAAAACCAAAGAAAATCATAAAAATATCTTTTGAATCATCAGATCAATTGGTAGAAAAAGAATATAAAGATCATTCATTGAAATATAATTTTGAATTTACATTTAAATTTAAATAAAAGTTATGATTGATGTATAACATTTTCTACTAAAGAAAAAGCATTAATAATTTTTGATAAATTGACCTCGCAATTGAATTTAAAATTTAATGTTTTAAACAGGTATGAGACTTATCATGGTGTTTATGTCAACGTTCAATATAACCTCAAATGTAATATACCAAGACCCTTCCTCGCCAAAAATTTGACCAAAGATACTGAATTCATTGTACAAGTAAATGTAAAAAGACAGTTAATCAACCAATTTTTTTAAATTTAAATAACTAATTTTTAAAAATGAAACAAAAAATTAGCCAAAAAAGAAAATCGAAGATAACAAAGAAGTTCCATTTCTCATCACCCCAGAAAAGATAGAAAGCATCAGAAAGGGAACCTCCAAACATCTTCCAAAGTTCAAAATCTCCGGCAAACTCTACAGTGTGTTGTGCGACATCAGCAGACCTTTAGCTGGAGAGATCATTATCGAAGAGTGTGACGCTCCAATCCGTTCCATTGAGGTTCAGTTGGTTCGTGTAGAAACTTGTGGTTCTAACGACGGTTTTGCAAAGGAAGCAACTGAAGTAAAAACATTTATTTTTGTTTTGATATTATTTAAAAATTAATAAAAAATTTCATTTTAGGTTCAAAATATTCAAGTTGCAGATGGCGATCCACCAAGGAATGTCCCTGTTTCCATTCATATGATCTTCCCTCGTTTGTTCACTTGCCCAAGTATCGCCACCAAAACCTTCAAAGTAGAATTCGCTGTGAATCTTGTTGTTATGTTAGAAGATGGACATCTGATCTCTGAAAATTTCCCTATCAAGCTCATCAGAAAGGCAGACTCATTCGATTATTAAATCTACTGAGAATAAAAAAAGATAATTAAATTAAATATTGAATTTTAAAAGTTGGGTGACAATTTTTATTTATTATTTTTATTTTCAGTGGCTTTTTTCTTCAATTTGACTTGCTTCTTAACATTGATCAAGTTGTGAACCAAATCTCCCTCTTTCTTCTGTCTCTCGCTCAAACTTCTTTTCTTCCAGTCGCTCTTTCTCAACTTGCAAGGTCTGTTCTTGATGTATTTCCCATTCATTTCCTTCAAAGCTTTTACAAAGTCGTTGGGATCGAGGAAACTGACAAATGCAAATCCCTTTGATTTGTTTGTTCTTTTGTTTTTCACAAGCTTGCACTTTGCGTAGGAAGGGTATTTTTCGAACGCTTCTCTGATGTCATCTTCAGTGGTATCGTTACCCAAATCTCCAACAAATATTCTGTGATCATCTGGTAGCCAAAAAAAAATATATAAAAATTTGAAATAAATAAGGTAATAAACTCATAAGATTTTGTCTTCTGGATCATAATAATAAAAATTTTACCTTCTGGCCATTCTGTTAATGATTTATCTTCCCATATTTTCCCTGCAGCGTATCTTTGCACCTTTACATTATTTTTATTTTCACTATCATCAACAGTCTGGTTATCTCTGAATTCTTTTGCTCTATTTACAAGTTCGTTATTTTTATTTTGGGGGATGGATGTGTTAATGATATTATTGGGCCAATATTGTTGATATTGGAGTGAATTATTCATATAATTTTGGTGCATCATGTTTGGATCCATATATGGAGTATTTTGCTCTGGTTCATAGATCACTGCTTCATTATAAAAATTTGATTGATCAAAGTTTTGATATTGATTCTGTTGATTGTAATAATTGTTATTGTTATTATTGTCCATTTACACTAATTTTTACCTTTCAATTTTTTTTTTTTTTTAATTATATTTCAAAAGAGAAATATAAGCAACAATGAATATTTCATAATTTAAAATTTTTACCAAATGAATTTCATTTGATATCCCATCCCCATTGATATATTCTTTTTTCAAAATTGAGAAAATATTAAAAAAAAAAAAATATTGTTCTTAAAATAGAGAGGAAATTTTTCTTGAATGGAACAAAAGAAAAAGTATAGAAATCCCAGCATTGAATATGGTGAAGTCACTGTCTATAACGTCAATCAAGTCAAACTATTGAATACACTCTTATTCCCTGTTAGATATGATCAATCATTTTATAAAAAGATTGTAAAATATCCTGAATTATCGAGAATAGGTAAACCAAATCAATAATTTAAATGAGAAAAAAAAAGATTGTATGTAATAAAAATTAATTCTTGATCTATCATATATATATTTCAAAATATTAATTTTATTTTTAAAAAAAAGCATATTATAATGATGTGATGGTTGGATGTGTGAGTGCCAGAGTTGAAAAGAAAGATAATGAAGATGTTATTTATATAATGACTGTGGGAGTATTGCCTCCATATAGAAGAGCCAAAATTGGATCTAAATTGATTGATTTCATAGAAGAATTTGCAAAAGAGAAGAATAAAGATAGAAAGGATAATAAAATCAAAAAGATCTATTTGCATGTTCAAGTTAACAATGATTCCGCTATTTCCTTCTATTCTAAATTGGGATTTGTTAATGTTGAAAAACTTGTTGGCTACTATTCCAGAATCGAACCTGCTGATTGTTATGTTTTGGAGAGAATCATTTCTTAATTTTTTCCCTCCGTTTTGCAGAAACTCTCTTTTATTTTATTTTATTTTGATATTATGTTTAAATAAACATTTAACTTCATATCAATCTATCTTAATGAGAATCAATAAAAAGATAAGGCATCACTAAAAAATATTACCCATAAATTATCTTTTTATTCTTAATCCTTTCGCTGTTTGATTTATACTGAAAATGCATATTTTTTTTAATTTCTTTCGAGATTCTTTGCATCGGAATACCTCGAAAATGCAAATTAGATGGCAAAAAAAAAATAAACTTTTGTACAAATTAAATATCGAACTATTTTTTTCTTCCTAAATATTGGATTCATTTCTCAACTATTGGATTAAAAATGATTAAAAAATAACAAGATATCTTCTCTCAATTAAAGATATACAAACAATTAAAAAAAATATAAAAAAAAAAAATAGAAATTTATAAAATTTTATTCAATGAAAAAATTGAATTGTACATTATTATTGACTTGTATTTTTATGTTATATGGTGCTAATGGTTCCTATCTCTTTATAAATGGATCCTTCACTCCTGTTTTTGTAAATACACCTTATCTCCACGCAGGAGTTAAACCCCCTTTCAATGTGACATCATTTTTGATCCCTCTTGGTAAAGATGCAGCTGGTTTGCAAAATTGCACAAGCCCAGATCCTTCATTGGCACCCTTTATGCCAGGGTAAAAAAAAAAAAATCTGAAATTTGATTCAACATATTACGAATTTTTATTTCAATAATTCTAATTAACTTCCTCATATATTAAATTTTTGTTGATTGGTTTTCAGTTATAAATATATATTTATTAAATTTATGTTCATCAATCAATTTTAGAGCAATTGTGATGGTATCTCCTGAAAATGGATGTAGTAAAAAAATTTTCCAATTTTTGAAATTTTTTTTTTATTATTATCCTGCATTCAATCCAAGGTTTGAATCAACATGCATTGGTGGCACAAAAAGCAGGGGCAGCGGCAGTATTGGTTATCACATATAGTACCCACTTGTTCGCAGGTGCAATCCAAAGCAATCCAGGCCCAGGAGATTTGAAAGTTCCTGTTGTCTTCATGGAATTGGCAGATTTCAACAAATTGGTTGCTGTTCCATTATCTCAAAATCTTCTTGTTATTATGAAAGTGGAAGGGAACCCTGTAAAAAAAAAATATTTTTTTTTGAAATTTATTATTTTTTTTTAAAAAATTTATTATTTTTAATCTCCTCTCCCTCAAATTTAAGATTAAAAAAATCCCAATAAATCTTTTTTTTTTTTAGAGTAGTGAAGATAGGCTCAATAAAGGAGGAATGATTTTTTATGTGATTATATTTACCTTGATAAATCTTGCTGGGTTAGTTGTAATGGGCTACAAAATAGCAGAATTCATAAAGAATCGCAGCACAGTATCCATTGCACTTTCTGTTTTCATCTTATGTGAATTGGGTTGTTTATTTGACATAATCTATTTATTCGATCCTTGGAACTATTTTCATGCAATTGGTAAATTTAAAAATTAATATAAATTTTAATCTTCTAAATTGGAAAATTTTTAAATAAAAATCAATTCTATTCCGAATTATCTCATTAACATAAAGAATATATAAATATTCAACAAAAAACTTGTTCGAAAATGATATTTCAAATTAAATTTTTTTTTTTGATAAAATAGGAAGTTTTACCTATATCATTGTTATCACCAACTTTATGGATTACTTTGCCACACTCTCCATTCTCATGGTCTCCTTCCACCTCTCCAACTTGCTTTTCAAGACCACCAGCTATTCCAAATTTGTGGTGATTGCTTATATCTCTTCTGGGTTTTTGATTCTCGGTTACACTGTTGTATTGATAATGGCCATATCTTATTACCTTACTTTCTCCTACGGAAAGTTGAGACCTAACTCGATCGGTATACAGTTTTTTTTTCAGAGAATTTCTTATTATTAATTTTAAAATTAAAGAGGGGTTTAGATTGGGTGTTTTTAGTTTGATTGCTGTTTACTTTTTCATTTGTATGATCATTTTCATCAGAAGGCTTCTTTCCATGCTCGGTCTCGAGAGTCAGAGAAAGGATTTGAAGAAAAGTCAGTATACCCGTTTGATCGCTTCCAACTTTGGAATATGGTTTGTGTGTATCATGTCCATCACTTATAGAGGATTGTTTTTGCGTAATTCATATCTCTTGGAGGCCAAACCTACGGGTAATCAAACCTTTATTAATTTAATTAGAATTTTTGCATCTTTTTCAATATTTTAATCCGCTTTTCATTTATTTTTTTAGTTGCTATCTTGGGATGTACTACTTTGATTGCTCCTTTCCTCGCCTTCAGCTACTTCTTTTTGTTCAAAACAAGAGATCAAAGAAAAACTTCTTCACATAAAAGCACTTCCAATCTTCCTCATACCACATCCGGTGAGACGAATGAATCCGCCAATTACAAAAAATTTGAAACCGATTGATATTAAACAATAAAAAATTTTTTGTTTGTGTTATAGTATTTGATTCTCTGTTTGTTTCCACATTTTTTTTTTAATTAATTATATGAAGATTATTTTGAAATCTTTAATAAATTATATATGAAGAATTCCTTTGAATATAAATATTGAATCTTTTGTTTTCTATATTTTTTGTTAAAGTCACAACAAAATTGAATTCATTGTTGAAACAACAAATTGAACCACTTTTAAAAGTTTCAGAATTTTTTATTTTATATATTAGGTTAGTAAAAATAAAGATTATTGAGATTCAAAGATTTAAATGGACAAAATTCCAAATTAAATTGCCTTGAATTATACAACATATTTCAGTTCGAAAGATTATTATCAAAAAAATAAAATAAAATAATTAAAAAAAAAATTGGATACAAATAAATATCTGATATTCGCCAAAATTTTTTTTTTTTTTTACACTGTAAATAAATTAATTTGTAAAAAGAGAGGAAGAAAATGAATCCATCTATATCAGATTTTGTAAAAGCAGTGAATGATATAGATTCTGGGAATCCACATTCAGGTGGTGGGATGACACCACCTAAATTAAAGAAGATGGGCTCAAAGTTGTTGATGAAATTCAAATTAAAAAAAAAAAATTATAACGAGGGAGGGGAAGAGAAAGAGAAGAGAGAATTGAATCTGCCACAAGTGACAGATGAAGATTTTTCATCTTCACCAATACTGAATAAAAAGAATTCTCCAGAGATGAATATGGGAAAATATATGCCTATGGGAGTGACAAGCAATATGATGTACAAAAAAAATAGCTTGGGAGGGAATAATATCAACTTTAAGGCAATGAGAAAAAGACCATCAATGTCACCAAGATTTGATGATAGCAATGAACATGGATCACAAGTTAAGAGCGATAATTCATTGAGCATAGAAGATAATGATAGCGATGATTCTTTGTTGACACCACCTGGCAACTCCAAATTCTCATTCAATCGCAGCCATTCGATCATAGGCTTCTTTGATGGTCCTGCGAGTATGTCCACAGGTTCCTCTGTGGAAGATCTTGATAGCAATTCTTACGAGAAGATGAATGGCATTCTCTTACGCAATGAGATCGACGATATCAAGAATCAATTGAAGGAGAAAGGATTCTTGGATCAATCATCAATCTCCAACAGTGAGGATTTTCATCTCGATGATGATTCGCCCAAATCTTCTTATCTCCCCACTCTATTCGCCTTACACAAATATGAAACCTCTGCATCCAATTATAGTAACCATCATTTCTCTTTATCTCCTCCATCCATTTTAAAGAAGCTTCATAAGAAGAGCTCCAGCTATGCAGAGATCCCCAACAATCGCATTTCTTCACGTGATGGCTCTTCTCGTGATACCCTCACATTGGAGAGCTCTTCTGAGAATTCCTTGGAGAAGCTCAATCTTCCCAACCATAAACCCTCCAATAATGGAAGCATAATTGCTCCTATCAAATATGAGAAAATCTTCAAGAATTTGCGTAAATATCTCAATGATGATGAAACCATCAAAAAGGTAACAAAAAAAAGAATTCTCATCTTGAACATATTTTATTCTCCTTTACCATCCAAATATTAATTTGACTTTATTATTATCAAATTATACTCAAAAAAAAATTAACTTGACAATTTTAAATTTGGAATCCAAATAATTCTCCTCTTTACTATAATTAATTTTATTTTTCATGTAGCTCTTTCTAAGAGAAGGAAGATTTTCGATGGTATCAGCATGTTACAACGTTGCAGCATCAGTTACCTTGCAAAACAAATTGTCACTCAACATCTTCACCCTCTTTGAGTTCCACCATAAATCTATCAAGCTTTTGAGGTGGGCCATTGAGAACGAAATCAGGACTACTTCCTCTTCCTTTAACCTTTTTAGAGAGGATTCCATTGCTTCCAAGTTGATGGGAGAGTACGCCAAATTTGTTGGTTCTTCTTTCCTTGAAAGTGTAATCTTGCCTGTAATAAAAAAGGTAAAAAAAAAATTTTTTTAAATTCTTTTTTGTTTTAAAACTTGCAAATTTTTTTTTTTTGAATCTTGAATTAATTACCTATTTTTTGACTTATTTTAGCTCCAAAATAATTCTGGGAATTTGGAAGACAAAAAAGTGATGAAAATAGCATCCAAAATAGTCTACAAAATAGCAGAGCACCCTGAAGTCGCACCTTTTCAACTTAGAGTTTTGTGTTACTATTTGCAAGTTGAAGTCAACAGAAAGTTCAACGAGAGTACTCTCCAATCTCTCGGTGCTTTTTTGTTTTTGAGATTCATCTGCCCTGCTATTTGTACTCCGCATAAGTTCGGAATTGTAAATAAACCTCTTTCCATCCAAGTTACTAAGGATCTCGTTAAAATTGCCAAGTTAATTCAAAATCTCGTTAATTCTCTACACAAAACATTCGAAGATAATGAGATTGACGAGTTTGTATATACTCACAAAAGCCTTATTTCCTCTTATCTCTCTCAGTTTGGCATCAAGACTATGGAGGATGCTTCTTCTGATCAGTATTTTCCCACTATCCAGATCCAGCCCCAAGAGATGAGCACTTCATTAAGTAATTTGATAAAGTTCTTGAGAGAGCGTATTGAAGAGATTGAAATCATCTTTTCAAATGATAATTTTTGGAAACCATATAATTAAAAATTTTGTATATAGTCGCATCCAAAATTTCTTTGAATATATAAACTGTTTGGAGTTGTTTCTTGGTTCCATAGAGGATTCTATTGTTAACATCCCACTGTTGATTACCAACTTTGTGCAAATCTGAGATTGTGGATTCTGTACAGGATTTCAAGTTCATTCAAATAGACAAAAAATGACATTCATTCGTTGTTTGCTTCTTTGCAGTTCTTTCAATATTTGTGATCTTTCAAGTGGAACATCCTTAGTTCGAAGTTTATTAACCGGACTAATTGGTTTGATACTGCAAAAGACTCAACTTTATAAGATACTGGACGATTTACATCCAAAATTTCTTTTTATATTAGTTGATGGAATTTATTTCTGTTTTCAATTAGATTGGCTCAATAAAAATTTCATTTGGAAAGAAAAATATTGAAACTTTGTTTTGAATTAAATTAGAAAAATATTTTATTAATTGCAAACCCCAATCTGACTACATGCAATTTGAGGGCTTTCTTTGTGTTGAATATATACAACCAAAGAAGGAGTGAATTCTTGGACAAAGGAGTCACAAGTAGAAGTGAAAACAGAAGGGACCAAACCACACACAGTGTTTTCCAAAAAGTTTTCTACAGAACTTTCGCTAGAGTTGGATCCAAGAAAAGATTCTGCAAGTGTCACTACAGTTGTACAAATTGTGCAATCAAGTGCTCCTTTAAATGCTTGTTGAGAAGGTTTAACTGCATTCAATTTCATGAGAGGAATAGTTAATGAAGTGTTACAAAGTCCCATTTGTCCACAAGCAACTGATCCACTTTCTCCTTGTTGAATATAAGAAACGAGAGATGGAAGATAAGCAACAATCAATGTATCACAATCATCTTCAAATAATTTCGGAAGAAGTCCACAAACAGTGTTGTTCAAAAAGTTTTCGATTGCAGATTCACTTGCATTTGATCCAAGAATTGATTCAGATAAATTAACAATGAGAGTACAAATGGTACATTCGAGTGCTCCTTTAAATGGTTTTTGTTGAGAAGGTTTAACTGCATTCAATTTCATGAGAGGNATTTTATTTATTTTATTTATTTTATTTATTTTATTTATTTTATTTATTTTATATATTTTATTTATTTTATTTATTTTTGTATCAAAAATTTTTTGAAATAGGTTTGAATTGAAGCACAATTATCAATTTTTGAACGTTATTGAGGCTATTTGTTTCACTGTTGATTCCAAGCAATTAGTTTGTGGTATAAGAGACGACAACCAGTAAAAAAAAAAGAAATAATGGAAATTAAAATTAAAAATTAAAAAAATAATAAATAAAATTATTTGAAAATAAAAAAAATAATAAATAAAAAATAAAATAAAAAAATAAATAATTTTTTTTTTGAAATTAATCTCAAAAATATTTTCTTTTTAGTCTCTACTACTTAAACTTGGAAACGCAACAAAGAAGTAAGTACAACATGAACGCAAATGGAGATAATCACGTCAGTTTTTTTGCAATGGATGTCGTTTGTTCCGAGAAGTACGTCCTCGTCACCACTAACAACGATCGTACCATCCTCTTTTTTTTGGAGAGCGAGAAGCAAGCAAGAAACTTTTATGGACAAAAGAATGATATTTTCAGCAATCCTAGATCTTGTTGGGTAAAAAAAAAAATTTTTATTTTTTATTTTTTATTTTTTATTTTTTATTTTTTTATTTTCAAATAGTTTTATTTATTATTTTTTTAATATTAATTTTTTTATTTTTTTTTTTGATCCAGAGTTTGTCAGAAAAATATGTTTACTCAACTTCCCACGAAAGTATTTGTGTTTTTGACGTTTCCTCTCAAAAAGTTGTAGAGAGGATCCACGCGCACAAAGGGACCATTAGAGATATGACCAGACAGGTAAATTCTGATTTGATTGCCACCACATGTATGACAGACAACCTTGTTAAGTTATGGGCCCCTAATTAGTTCGTGTCAATAAAAATTATTTAAAAAAAAATTTAAATATCTTTATTCTTTATTTTTCTATCTATTGAGAAATTTTAATCTAACTGGGTATATTGGATTTAAAAAAGAATAGATTATTAAATAAAAAATAATAAATTAAAAATCATCTAATCTTTTTTAAAAAAAATTCATGAAGAAAGTTTTGTTACTCTTATTGATATCTGCGATTCTCCCTTCCATTTATTGTTTGACATATTTGGATGATTAATGACTCCCTAAGCATATGCCCAAGATTTTCAAACACATTGTTCCCAAAAAATCATATTTGAAATACCCATTAATCTTAAATTTAAAAAGTGTTTTTTCGAACTTTTTAAGAAAAGTCTTTTTATGACATACAACCTTGTTAATTTATGGCAATAAAAAATTAAAAAAAAATTTCTATTTAATTCTGATTTTTGAGTTTAAAGAATGTTTAATAAGGTTTAGATTTTTTGGGGAGTTGTTTTTTTCTTATCATCATCATTGTAATAATGGTCGTCATGGTGATCGTGATGATCATCGTGGTCATCATGGTGATAGTGGTCATCATGGTAGTCGTGATGATCATAGTGGTCATCGTGGTGGTCATAGTGGCCATCGTGATGGTCATCATGAGGGAGAGGAAAAGTAAAGTTTTGAAACAAGTTGATTCCACCATTGAAGACGTTGGAAGGATCTACTTTGTCTTTGATGGACAAAAGTTCTCTGAATCTTCTTCTTCCAAAGTGATCTTGGGCAGAGTAAGGGAAGTAACCATAAGGGACCACAGAAATTACTTTGGGACCCCAAAGAGCAAGCAATTGTTCATAAATCAAAATTGATTTATAAACCAAAGAGCTAGATTCAGTGTAGACAGAAACTTTTGAACGCTCAGTCCCTGCATTAGCAGAAATGAAAAGAGTCAAGTAAAAAAAAGATTCTCCTTGGAATTTGACAAAGTTGAGGGGATTTTTAAAGTTTGATCTGTCCAAATGGATCAATTCAATGTGGTCAATGAGTTGTTGTGGGTCCATAAAAGCAGACAAAATAGAGATAGAAGCAATGACTTTTTGGAGATCACTTGCAGGGACCAAGTAATAAACGAATTGACTGAAAAAAAAAAACATAAATAAATTTAAAAAAACATAAAAAATTTGGAAAATATTTACAAAGGGTTATAGTAAATTCCTACAGACTTTCCATATTCGATAGATTCATAACTGGGAATATAACTCATATTGAAATCGAGCCTCCTGAAAGGAAAGGTCTGCAAAGAGCCAGTAAAACCGGTGAGATCCAAAGTATCTTCAGTTTCGTTATAAACAAATCTCTCTACGACCAAAAATGCTTGGGATCCGTTGATTGGTCCTTGAGGTACAAATCCTTGTAGTACTCCTTCTACGATATACTCGCTTGGTACACCTTCGATGTTGATTCCTTGGAATGCCCTGTTTATGTATCCTCTTTGGAGTGCCAAGATCGTCCCTTGGGTGATATTTACGAAATCATCTGCGTTGTATTCAATGTATCCAACCCTAAATTCATAAATATTAATTCATTTTATTATATATCAGAAGAAGGATTTTATTTTTATTATAACGAGTGTTTTATAAAAATTGAATTTGCCATGTATAAAGAGGTTTGGCCTTTAAAGCAAATTTTGCAGATACAATCACTCCAAATTGTCCCAATCCTAAAAAAAAATAATAAATAAACAAAATAAAGTGCATGGAAAGAAGGTTAATCTACCTCCTCTGAATGCATTGAATAAATCAGAGTTTCTTCTTTTGTTACATCTTTTTACTTCCCCATTTGCGAGCACAACTGTTATTTCTGAAACATATTCAGAGATACTTCCATAGATTGATGAATAGGGTCCCACTCCAAAAGATGATACATCACCACATACTTTAACATTATAAAATTAAATTATTAATTTCTTTATAAATTCTCGATTTTTTTTTTTTCACCTGAAAGACCAATGTATCCAGGATTGTTTGGGAATATGAAATTGGTTTCTGTCAAAAATGTATTGAGTTCGAGGAATGATATTCCACATTGTACCTGTATCAAATAAAAAATATTCACAATAGAAAATAATAATTTTGAAATAAAAGTGTAATTCTTCTTAATTAAAAGTTGATTTACCTCAACTTTATCATTAGGGAGAATTTTGATTTCTTTCATATGTTGGAGGTCGATAATGAGTCCATTTTGAATTTGAGCATATCCATATGTATTGTGCCCCAATCCTCTTGTAATCACTACGAAGTTTAAAAATTATTAATTTTTTGCTTGATAAAATTTTTGATTTGAATTTTAGTTTAATGTTACCTTTTAAATCATTATTTCTAGCATAATCCAAAGCTTCTTTGATTTCTGTGACATTAGTTGGAAATACAATTTTTTTGGGAACAATGTGTTTGAATTTTCCAAAATCTTGGGCATAAGCTTGGAGAGTCATGAAATCATCCACATATGTCAAACAATAAATGGAAGGGAGAATCACAGATATCAATAAGAGTAACAAAACTTTCTTCATGAATTTTTTTTTTAATTTTAATTTATTATTTTTTTTTTTTTTTTTATAATCTAATCTTTTTTAAATCCAAATATACCCAGTTAGATTAAAGTTTCTCTATAGATGGAAGATAAACATATTATGATAAATTTTTAATTTATTTCAAGACCTTTATTCTTCTTGAATTCATTTTAAATTATTTCATCAAATTCTATATCAATGAGGGAATTTTATATTGTTTGATTATTTTATCAGTCTGGTCCAATGCTGTCAATAGGAAAAAAATTTAAATAAATTTTAATTTTTCCAAGATGTTTTCTTCAATTCCTCTAGATCCATTCCCTCAGTGAGATTTTTCATTTTTTGGATGAATCTTTTGGCATAACTTTCGGGCCTCTGGACTGATACACCTCTCTTTCAAAAATTTAATTTATTTTGAAAAAATAAATCAAAAAAAAAAAACAAACCGAATCTTTTCTGCAAAAATTAACTTTACAGCACCTCTCAAGCTTTTTTTCAATATCAAACAATTGTAAAATATCAATAATGGAAAAAAAATAAAGTTTTTGGTTGTTCAACGAAGGAAGACCATTTTTGTAACGTTTGTAAAAGGGAGGGGAATAAATTTTTCCTGAAAGGATGGAATGATTGATGTTTTTGTCAGATAAATCAGAATTCACATTATCTCCAATAATTTGATCTGAATTGGGGCCATGAAACACAAAAGGAGAAGGTTTTTCACTAAAACTTTTGATGGAAGGTTTGTTTATTTCAAAAATATGATTATCTAAAGATATTTCTTCATTGTCATCTTTTTCATCCATATGTTCTGTATTTTTGAATTCATGTATTCCTATCAGAAGAGAATAATCCCTTGATAATGATTAAAATAAAAAATAAAAACATGTTTTGTTAGTCAAATAAAGTTTTAAAAGCGTTTTTACAAGATTCCACAATCCCTCAAAAATTCAGAATCTATTTTGATTTGGTTGTTGAAAAGATCTAGGTCTGGAGGGCTAAGTGAAATTTTTCCATGGTGCTTCACAAAGTCAACATCCATCCCCAACTTTTCTTCTACGGTCTTTTTTTCGTCTATTCTAAAGTCAGAATCTTGGAATGCTAAATCGTTGTTATTTTTAAATTGATTTTAAAGAAAAAAAAATGAAAATTCCACTTACAAATTTGTTTCTCCTTCCATGATTCTCTTTTTACCCAAGAACCCTTTAGGTCGAATCTTTGGTGTATGGGTAATTCAGAGTAAAGAGAATTGGCCATTACCTTCAATATTTTGTAAAAAAAAAAAATAAAAAAAATAAAAAAGATGACAAAAATAAAAAATTTTACCACAACATGAATTTTCGTTCCATGTTCCAATTTAACAGAAACAAGAGAATAGATCCTCACTAAGAGGGAGTTTGGGAACTTGGCCAAGTGGTAGTAGTATTTTTTGAGTCGATGGATAAAAACGTGAGCTTCATTATCGGGGATGGTCTTCAAAATGAGAATTTTATCGGGGGTTAGTGCGAAAAAAGAACCTTTTTTGTTTAGTTTTTTTCGTAAAAAAAATAAATAAATAAAATTAAGAGAAATGTTTTACCACTTCTCCCTTCAGAAAATTTATGACTTGAAAGATCAATTTCAAGGAGTGACTTGAGGTATTCTTGAGAATCTTTTTTAAAATATATTTTTTTAAAAGAAAATAATTTGAATACAAAAATTGCGTGATTACTGATTCCGTTAATTTCCCTGATTTTTCTAAAGATTTTGGGAGAGTAATCTGTGAAATAGAAGGATTGTTGTTGAAACAAAGCATTTTGATCAGTGCTGAGAGAAAAATGTAAAAAAAAATGAAAGGAAAAAGCATTGAATAAAAAGAAAACAAAATTAATGTTTTTAAAAAGTTGAAAATTTTTTTTACTCATCAATAGTTAACTTTGCATCCATTTTTTCTCTAAAATCAGAGTCTTCATTGGAAAATTTCGGAGTAAGTGGTAAACACTCTTGTTTGTTAACTGCAATTTCGATTCCGTTGATAAGACAGTTGATCATATTTTCTCTCAGCTTGGCAGTCAAGTTGGTATGTGAAAGTTCTTTTTTTTTGGCAGAAGGTATCAGCATTTGGTCTTCATACATGTTGTTTAGTTGAAATCTTCTGTTTTGGTGGAACAAATCCTTCATTTCTTTTACGAACTGTGGAGAAGAAATCCAAACAAAAGCTTTAATTTTGAAATGATTCATGGAAATATTAATATTAATAATGAGAAAGATTTACCATTGGCAGAACCTATTCAAAAATTTTTATTTTTTAAAATTTTTTAGTGATTTTTTATTCTTTTTTAACCTTGTGCTCCAAAAGCTATGATATTGAGATATCTAAGAAATATGTTCATATTCTTTCCACTAATCATTTCCCCAAAATTAGCAATAAACGGTCTTTTTTTTAGCAAAAAATATTGAAAATTTAAATCCATAGTGATTCTGTATAATTAAATATTCTAACCCTAGCCAGAAAATGATAAACACAAGACAGAAGATGGCCATTCTCATTAATGTTTTAAATCTTTTGGTTTTAGTTTTGAACTTACTTCTAGTTCTGATCACCACATATATTATCGCCAGCAGTGCAAAAAACAAGTAGCACAGTAAAGGAACCAAAAATAGCTTTTTAATTAATCCATCAAAAAATAAAATCAAAATTAGAATAAAAAATAAAAAATAAAAACTTACTAATTTCCAATAATTATGAGGTGTATTTTTAATCCAACAGTAATTATCTTCGTTACCACCTTTTTAATACATTTGTGTCCATCAATTAGATTCATTAGGTTTTAAAAAACTTACCTAGTTGTCCTTCTGCAAGCAATATTATTGTTGTGATGATACATAAAGGCCAAATGAATAGGTGGTATCTGTTTGTGAATTTACTCATATCTTGAAAGGGGTTATATACTTCTATCTTTTGTTTTTTTTTAAATTATTATTAAAAAATTTGAAAAAACTTTTTAAAACAAATCACCAATAAATTTAGTGATATCATCCCATTAAAGCTAATAGAACCCAGACCAAACTTTATTTAAAATTAAAAAAAATATTCAAATGGGATATTATACTTACAAAATTCGAAAAACTTCCTAAAATTGTGCATAAAATTTGATTATTATAAACTTTTGTTCCAAAAACAGATATTATAGCAGTCTAATTAATTTTGTCAAATAATTTAAGAGTTAATAATTTAACAATATTCGTTGAAAATAATACTGCAAAAAAGGCTATTGAAAATATCAAGTCACATAAGGAGAGAAATACAACCAATTTGAATTGAGATTGTTTTTGCAGATTATTAAGCCTGAAATAGGAAATTATAATAAATATTGAAGAAATTATTGAGATGAAAGAAAGCACAAAGTGAATACGATAGATATTATCCCTAATTTTGTAAAAATTGGGTTAATCAATTGAAAAGCAAAGGATTTATTTACCAAGAGCTCATCAAAAGCATTTTTTTTTATCTTTATTTATTAATGATTAGCCAAAGAATTTTTCAGAAAAACAAAAAGAAGATCTTAACATTATTACAGAATCTCCTGAACCAGAAATGGTGAAGAACTGTTATAATAAATTTCTTTATTACTCCACGAATGCTGAGATTTAGTTTCATAAATGTTGATCTTCTAATTAAGGCTTTCTTTGATTTTAAATCCTTAGTTACAATTGTTCTTTAAAAATAAAAAAAAAAATGAAAAAAATCAAATTGAAAGAAATATTATTGCTTGATTTTGAACTTATAAAGAGACAAAAATTCATCTTGTCCAAAATCCAATCAATGACCCATATCACCCAGAAGATGATAGATTCATTCGAGCCCACAAAGAATATCATTCAGGGAGATCTGCCTTTTGATGTGATTGAGAAACATTTCCATGAAGATCATCCCAATGGAATCATTCTTGTATATCCATTGATAAAAACTCATGAAATATTTTTAAAAATATCAATCAAATATAGAATTTATATAAGGTGGGATCCAAATACTTTGAAAGTGATATATCTACTTCAGATATAGATTATATTTTGATTGGAGAAAATACTATAAGAAAAGGTGAATTCACCACTATCTCGAGAGAAGTGGATGAAACATTTTATAAAGGCAAAATCGATATTTGTATTTATGAATTGAAGGATTTCTATGATATCCTTGAGAGGCATGAATTATGGGCATTGGCCTTGCTATATCATCATGAAGAAGGGATCTTGCTAGAAAAAATCAAATTCAATTTTGAATTGAGAATCTTTGCATTGAAATTGAAAGCATATGAAGGTATACATCCATACATTAATCATAAATTTAAAATATATTTGATATTTCGTTTAATTATCAATGAAAAAAAT
>JAMYWO010000001.1:285537-303204 GCA_024220525.1 Cochliopodium minus | reverse complement strand
AAAAGTGAAATCAATAAAAATGAAACTATAATTCCAAATTTTACCATTTAAATAGTACATCTCTCGTGTTTCAATCAGGGAGAAACCTTCTTCAACGCAGGAAAAGTGAGAAAGGCGAAAAAGAGAGTGGCATACTTGCTACGGCACCTCTCGTTCATGAACCAAATCATCTTGAGGGGATCCATCGTGGACAAAAGAGTATTGAACAAGGAAATAGACGTTGCTTTTTCTACCTTTTGGGAGGATTGGGCTTCTATCAAAAGGCATTTTGAAGAAGAAAGTCCTTTTAGGGAAATCTTGCAGACTTTCAAACAGATCACGGAGCCTCCTGTTTTGGGCCAGGAGGAAGGCCAACTTTATACTTTGGAGTATATTCATAGGTTTTCTCTTGAGACCATGGACAAGAACATTTCTATCAGGACTGTCTATTACAAAGAAAAAAATATGATCTTATTACAAAAGGTAAAAAAAGGATTTATTTGCATTAAAATAAGAAAAAATTTTGAGAAATAATTTAAAAAAGAAAAATTTTAAAATTTTTAAAGAGAAAATTCGAGTATGGGATCAAGCGAGTTTCGAGTGAATGTAAGGGAATGATCATCTCTGTATCCATTCCACACAAAGTCTTTTTCATACCTAGCATAACTGACGAAAAGTACATCTATCCTCAGCTTCCTGAACCCAAAAAACTCAAATTCCCTAAATTTTTCGAAAATACAAAGAACACAATTATTTATGAAGACTATGACGGGACTGTAAAAAAAAATTTAGATTTTTTTGTTTTTATTTTTTTTTATCCTTTTCTTCATTTAAAGTTATTTTTTTTATTTATTTTTTGTTTTCTTATTTTTTTAATATTATCCACTTTGAACCTATTAAAAAAGGTTGTTAACATGTTTTGGGATGGTCATGATTGGGCCTTGTCTTCGAGAGCTACTATTGGATGCACAGAAAAAACAAAAGATGGAGAAATAATCCTTTGTGATTTATTTTGGAAATACTGGAAAGAACATAATTGCATATTTCCAAACCAACACAAAAACTGCTCTCTTTCTTTCAGTAAATTTTTCTTTTCATTAAATCTTGTTACAAAATTATTTTTTACATCTTATTTTAGAACCATACTTTATTATTTAAATTAAAATTTATTTATTAAAATTTTTTTAAATGAAAGAAATTGTCAGCAGACACACTAGAAACATCACTGTTTACTCTTTTGAAGGAATTTATTTATTTTCCGTCAAAAATTTGGAAACGTTCAAAAGCGAAAAACTAGAGAGCTTCGCAACACTCTACAACTTCTCAACTCCCAAACTTAAAGAAAATGTAAATTTGGAACAAGTCCTCCAACTATCTTGCTCAGAAAATCCTTACATGCGTAAAGGTTATTTTATTTTGGAGGAAAAGGGAGATGAAGTAGTCAAGAAGTTCAAAATCAAAAATTTTTTGTACGAGAAACTCCTCAATATTTCAAAGATGCCTGTTGTTGAGATTGAAAGGAAAAAAAAGCAATATTTCTCTTTGATTTTTCAATCTCACAATCCTTTTTACCTTGTTGATCATTTCTCCTTTCAGGTTGATATGGATTCTTTTTCTCATTCTGCTTTTTTGTTCAAGAAGCTCATTGAGACGATTGATTCGCTGATCATCCAATGCAATACTCTGAATGCCAATCAAATTGGGGAATTAATCAAATCCAAATTTCAGATCTATCAGAGGGATCTCCGTGATCTGCTATTCATGTCTAAAAAATATGGGAATTTTGAGAATTTCCTTAAATTATTCCAAAATAGAACGCAACTTCAAAAAATCTCCCTCAAACTTTATAAAATCACCACCAAGATCTAAATTCCCCGTATAGCATTCGGTTTATCCGTCTTCATACAATTTGCCAATTGTTTTTTAATAAGATTCAAAAATGTATGTATAATTTTTAAATCTTATCAGATTAAATCAGATTCTATCCCTCCCAAATGTCATTCAAGAAAATATCCTTCATTATTGAAATTTTTTTTCTTTTTTTGTTGAAGAAAAATATAAATAAAAAAAAAATTTCTTTCAAAAAAGAAGGAAAGTTGATATTGAAATCATTTAATAGAAATCAGATTAGATTCAAATGGATATTGATTACGATGACCTATTAAATGTGAGTTTTCTCAACCATTATATTTTATATTTAAATTTTTAAATTCAAAATATAAATTCATATTTGAAGCAATTGAGCGAATTTGGCCAATTGGAAGAAATATCCAATACCCCAAATAACAATATTAAAAGAAGAGTTACTAATACAACCAGAAGAGAGACAATAAATAATCAAAGAAGAGAAACTTCAAATAATAAAAATAAAAACACAGATAATAATAACCTAAATAACAGTGTGAGTGATAATAGGAAGGATACAATAAATAAAATAAATATGGAAACTGATAATGGATTGGATATAGATGAGGATTTGGCGAATGAACTAATAATCAAATTAGAATCAACAAGTATAATAAACAACAGCGATGATGAAGAGATGTACAAATTGGATGAATATATAGATACAAATGATCAAAAACCAACAGATAAAAATAATAATAATAATCCATTCGGAGATATACCAATGAGCGATGCACCAGAGATAAATCAAACAGATGAATTGGTATCCAAAAAAGATAATAATGCAGTTCTAGAATCACCCGGATCATTTAAATATAGGACAAATACAATTACAGTAAATGAGACACCCACCACATTGATAGCAAAAGTCATTTTTCCAACACATTATCCCGTCAAGCAAAAGACAGTGGGACTACAGAAGGAGATGACAATAGAATCTGCCATCGTGAGCATCAGCAACATTCTCATCAAGCAGAACAATTACAATACAAGGAATGTAGGATTAAGTGTGCAGCCAATGGAACATCATCCTGTAGAGTTCAAGCTCTTGAAATGCTATCCCTTCTTCCCAGAATCAGAGACAGTATTAAAATACAAGGAGATCATAATGAACGAGGCCATCTATTACAGAGAGAAGATCATGGATGATAATAAGCCTGTGGGTGTTGTCAGATTACGTGTGAAATTTCCAGAGACCTTCCCATATGTCTACAAAACATTCGAGCTGCAGACCAACATCAATGTGCAGGAGGCCATCGAATTGATCGCTAAAAATCTCCATTTCAAAGCTGCCACTGTAGCCAACATCGGCCTGCGCATCCCCAAGGATGTCATCAAGCAGTCCATCAAGTCCGAGGAGGTCAAGAGGTTTCAGTCTGAGGACACTGAGACTTTCCCTTTTTTGGATTGTAAGGTTGCCATCTCTAGATATGTTGCTTTGATTCAAGAACTTGTAAAAAAAAAAAAATAAGATCAAAAAATATAATTCAATCATGTGAGTTCATACGAATGTTAGTTAAATATATAATCATACGATTATTGATTTATCAATTTTTATTATTATATAATCGAATATTTTTACCTTTTTGTAATTATATTAATCCTTGGAAAAATTGATTAAAATTTTGACTTTGTGCATCACAAAAACGATTATTTAAACATTTTATTTCCCTTTCATTTTTAGGACTACTTGGACTACACATATCCAGATGACGAAGAGCCCGAAATGATCACCAACCAAAGCTCCGACTTTGAAAGCACCGGAGAAGAAAAGAGGAACAGATCTGGCACACAAAAGGTTCAAAAAGTGATTGAACCTATCATGTGGCAACAGCCTGACAAAGAAGGGTTTTTAAAAAAACAAGGTTTATTAATTATTTTTTTCAATTTTTTTTTTATTTTTTTTTTTTACTTTTTTTTTTTTGATTTATTTTTCATATTTTACTTCTTCAAAAAGGCCACAGAGTAAAAAACTGGAAGACAAGATGGTTCATCCTTCAACACGACAAACTTTTTTATTTCGGAGAGAAACCCACCCGCAAAGACAAACCTCTCGGTTCTATCTTTATCTACGGGGCTGAAGTCGAATTAGAAAAAAGCAAAGAAATGAAGGTAAAAATTGAATAGATTCATTTAAATTGATTTTTTATTTTTTATTTTTAATTTTTGATTTTTTTTTAATTTTTTATTTTTTTATTTTTTATTTTTTATTTTTTTTTTTGTTTATTTTTTCATTTATTTTTTGTTTTTTTATTTTTATTTTTTATTTTTTATTTTTTATTTTTTGTTTTTTATTTTGTTTTTTAATAATTTTAATTTCATTATTTTTTTATTTTTTTATTTTTTTATTTTTTTATTTTTTTTTATTTTTTAGTTTTTTTTTAATTTTAATTTCATTATTTTATTTTTTTCTCATTTATTTTTCATTTATTTTCTTAAATTTACAATTTTTTTTAATATTTTTTTTTTTTACATTTAATGATAGCCATTCACATTTAGAGTGGTCGAAAAGTTGCCAGGCAAAGAGAAGCTTTTTTACATATCGTGCGAAAGCAAGGGGGAGATGTACGACTGGTTCAGCGCCATCAAAAAGGGTAGCAAGTCCAAGGGGGGTCCCATCAACGTCAAACACAGCGCCCAGTTTTTGGAAGAGCAGTTTCGTGATTTGATTTCCGATTTTGATCCTCTCGTAGTTTATACTAATTACAAAAAAATTGGTACTAAAAACATTTTATTTAACATTTATTTATTTTACAAATTTTTTTTTTTTTTATGAATTCATTATTTCATTGAAATTCATTTTATTTAAAATATTATATTTTTTTTTTATTTTTGTTATTTATTTATTTAATTTTTTTTTTTATTCATTTATTTATTTTCAAATTTTATTTTATTTTTATTTTTATTTTTATTTATATTTATATTTTATTCATAATTTATCGGAATAATTTTTTCTCTTCAAAAAATAAAGGAAGAGGAGGGTTTTCGTCTGTGTGGACAGCAATAAGCACAAAGACGAGGAAGGAGGTGGTAATAAAGGTGATAAAAATAATGAAGTTGAATTTGAAATACATCTTGGAGGAACTCCTCACCCACAAGACTTGCAACCATCCCAACATTGTTTCTTACATTGACGCCTACTTTGTTCCTAGTGAACAACAAATTTGGGTTTCTTTGGGTAAATATTTTTTGTGAGATTAAAAATTTTTTTTTGATATTTTTGTTGAACATTCATTCATTTTTAATATATGGACAAAAAAATCATTTTTTTTTTTTTTTTTTTTTTTTTCAATTGAATTTATTTTTTCAACATTTTTTTTTTCATTTATTTTATTTTTAACAAGATTTTTATTTTTTTTTCGTTTATTTTTTATTTTTAAAAACTTTTTTATTTTTATTTTTTTTATTCAAATTTATTCACTTTTTTTAAATTTGATCTCTCATTAAAAGAATACATGCCGGGTGGGAATCTTACTAGCAAGTTGGACCCAGATAATGCTATGCAAGAGAGTGAGATAGCTTATGTTTGTAAGGAGACCCTCAAGGCTTTGTCTTACATCCACCATCTCAACAGAATACACAGAGATATCAAAAGTGATAACATTCTTTATGGAAAAAATGGGGAAGTTAAGTTGGGTATAAATAAACAAAATAAAAATAAAATTAAAAATTAAAAATTAAAAATTAAAAATTAAAAATTAAAAATTAAAAATTAAATTAAAACTAAAAATTAAAATTTAATTTGATAATGTAGCTGATTTTGGGTTTTGTACTGAGCTAACTTCACAAAATCAAAGAACAAGATCAATCGTTGGAACGTAAAAAATAAATAAAATTAAATAACTAATAAATAATTAATTTTTTTTAATTAATAAATCATAATTATTTACAATTTTTTTTTTTTTTTTAAAAAGACCTTATTGGATGGCTCCTGAAATTTTGGAAAGAAAACCTTATGGCAAGCCCGTTGATATCTGGGCTCTTGGAGTGGTGGCCATCGAGTGTGCAGAAGGTTATCCACCATTCTGGGGAACAGACATGAACAAAATTGGAATGAAAATTTCCAAGAAATCTCCTACCTTGAAAACCCCCAACGTTTGGTCCAAAGAGTTCAACCATTTCATTGGTTGTTGCTTCAAAATCAACCCTGAAGAAAGGGCTAGTGCTGATGATCTTTTGCAGCATGATTTTTTGATGATCGCCAAAAAGAATTTTTGAAAAATGATACATTATTAAGAAAATGGAATATTAATAAAGTTTGCAATATTAGTTTTGAAAAAATATTAAACTGTTTTTATATTTTATTTTGTTCATTTTTTTTTTTTTTTTAATAAAATTTTATTATATTTGACATTTAATCAATATTGTATTTGTTTTTCATTTTCTCTCTCAAGTTCTTGCTATTTTCTCTTTGTTTTCTTAGTCCCTCGTCAGGTAATTGAGATTCTATGTCTCCTCCATCAACTAAGTCTCCCTATTAATTGTTAAATAAAATTTAAAAAAAAATTATAAAAAAAAATAAAATTATGAAAAATAAAATGTTTAAAAAATAAATAAAAAATAAAAATTCTGTCACAATTATCTTTTGGTTGGGGAATGATTCTCCTCCTAATGTTTCCTTTATATCAATCATGGTATTTGTGAGTTTGTTGTGAATATCCCTTTGCACACAAGAAAAAATAATTGAATAAAATTTTTTTTGAATCAAATTTTTTTTTAAAAAATAATCAGAAAAATTTGATTATAATTTTCTGAATATTAAAAAAAAGAAATGAATACCTTTTTCTGAAAGTGCAATGTGCCAATATTGCTAAACTAGTTAAGCCAAGTGTTGCAATGATTTCCAAAGGCCTCAAAATGATCATGAATACAATTGTTCCTCCAGCAAAATGAAGAAGGTTAACTTTTCTCTTTGTAATGTTATCGAGATATCCAAAATTCTCCAGAATCCCCAACAATGCAAATAAGATCAAGGGGATCAATAAGATATTTTCTATCACTATCAGGATTGAGCAGAATATGATCGTTATGATTATATAGTTAGCTGCATAGTACATTAGATTTTCAGTTGTTCTTTTGACTATATGCTCAGGCATTTGCTAAATATAAAATGATAGAGAAAAATATTATTTGGTTGGTATATTGCTTTATATTTTGATTAACCAACATATTGTTTCATGTTGAAAAAACTCTTCTGCCAATCTCTGATTGGAAAATTCTTAATTTCTATTTGGTTCATTTTTTTTTTCATGAATTTATTTTTCAAAAAAATCTTTCTAAAATTGTTAAACTTTATTTAAAATTTGATTATTTAAGGAACTATGGTGAGTCATAGTATATTCTTCTGTGCTGATAAACTAAGAAAAATTTTTGGAAAACTGGATAGTGATAACTTCATTTACAAATTAAAGGCAGGATAGATTGGGAATTACACCTCTCCTTTTAAACATTTGTAATCATAAAATATTTCCCTTTTAAAAGAAGGGTGATTTAATCCTCATATAAATGGAGATTATCTCCTCTAAAAGAAGTGAAAAAGACATCCAAACTAGTGGAGGAAACAAACCTGAAGAATTTAAATTGAAAACATGCAATGAATCAAGTTGGTATTTTTCGAGAATGGAAGAACAACTTTCTGATTGAATCAAAACCAATTATTTTTTAATTTAAATTTCTGTTTTTGTACTCAGAAGTGGAGAAATAACTGATTTTAGGGAACTTCACAAAAGTCATAAATTAGAAACATTGGCTTGATTGTGAGAAGGGATTAGATAATGAATGAAACTTTCGGAGCTATTTTCTAAAACCTTTTTACTCCTTTTTTGATTTTTTCAAATAAATAAGTCAGTCATTATTGACTTATTTAATATTCATTTATGAAAATTTTTATCAATTAGGAAGTTTGAGGAAGTTTGAGGAAGTTTTAGAAGAGAATTAATCTAGATCAAATAAATTTAATTTTACAAAAAAGAGGAAGATTGAGCATGTTTGAGCATGTTTCAACAAAAAAAATTTTTTTTTTCTAAAAAAGATTCAAAAAAAAAAAAACTTAAAAACTAAAAACCACAACAAAAAAAAACAACAAATGAGCATATTAAACGATAATTTAAGTAAATTTTATATTTTTTTAATGTCATTACAGATTGATTACTAACACTTATTAATTGTAAAGAATCTAAAACTGCTTTCATAACTGGGTCAACTTTTGGAATTGGGGAAGCGACTGCAAAGTATTTAGCTTCTGTTGGAGCAAATGTTATTATTTTTGGAAGATCTGAAGAAAACGGAAAAAGAGTAGAAAATGGTAACAAAAATTGTTTACTTTAGTTTAAAAAATTACCATGAATTTTAAAGAAATTAATATTTTGGGAGTTGGGAAAGCACTGTTTACCAAAGGGGACGTTACTTCTGAAGAAGATCAAAGAAGAGCACTTGAACAAGGTGAAAAGGCTTTTGGGGCTATTCACTTTGCCTTTGCTAATGCGGGTGTTTTAGGAAGGTAACATTTATTAAATAAAAAGAATTTTATTTATTAAAATAACTTTTTTCCATAATTAGTAAGGACAGTTTGGTAGATACATCTTTGAGTGATTTCAAAAATCTTTTTGATGTAAATGTTTTTGGAGCTTTGATCACTCTCCAACAAGTCGCTCCTTATTTCAAAAAAAATGGGGGAGGAGTAATTGTGTTCAATTCTTCTTTAATGGGGATATCTCCAAGAATCACCTTTAGAGACCATGTAATACAAAAATTTTGTTTAAATTATAAATAATAATTATTTCAAAAGAGTATTTTTCCATCTTACTCTATCAGTAAATCTGCTTTGGATGGTGTTGTTAAAGTAGCTACTTCATTGGAAAAATCACACAACATCAAAGTTTACTCTGTCAACCCTTCAGTTTTTCCTTCTGGAATTAATAACGATAAAAAGTCTCAAGAAAATGTGGGAATGAATACTGATCAAATCGCTGCTTTATTCAACCTTGTTTTCAAGAAATTGGGTAAAAAAATAAAAAATTAGTGTTTTTCTTTTTCATATACAATTTTTTTATTACCAAATTTAAGGAGATCCAAGAGATATTGGAAAAGTAGTTGAACATCTTTTTGATGGAACAACCAAATACCTGAGTGGACAAGGAATCTTTGTTGAGAATGTCTATACTTTCGAAACTCAATTCTTTTATGACAACTACTCTACTGATCAATTTTTTGATCCCAGAGTACTTCTTCACAACCACATCAGAGATTCTAGAGGAGAAAAGTTGAATGAAAAACAATTTCAAGTAGTTTTTGAAAAGATCAATCAAATCACTGAAGAAAATAACAAGAAATTTCCTCCAACAAATAACAACTAATTTGAGATTATCTAAAAGAAAATATTAAACTAAAGTTTCCTCTTTTAAAATTTTTTTTTTTTCAAAATTGTTCTCCAAGAGTTAAATTTTGTTTTGAGAATGATTTCAATGAAATTCTTATTGATGTTTAATTCACCTTAATTCTTTTTTTTTTAATGTTATGAACTATTGATAAATTAAAAAATTAAAAAAAAAATAGATGGAAAAAGATATTTGCAAAGTAATTTTGCTGGGTGAAACTGAAGTTGGAAAAACATGTATTGTAAACAGAGTAAGTTGCATCAAATTAGCTATTATGATATCTTTATTTTAATCTTTCATCTGTATAGTTTGTGGATAATAAATTCAATAAAACATCTGTGTAATTGATTCCCAAAATATCAACCAAATATTAAATTTAATTAAATTTCGCCTCAAATTTAGGACTATTGGAGCATCTTTCTTTGCAAGAAATCTGATAATTGAAGAAAATGTTCTAGTCAAATTGAGAATATGGTAGATCAACTGTTTAATCAAAAATTATAACACTAAATTTAAATGATTTGAATTAATTTTTAGGGATACTGTAAAATTTTGTTTAATTCGTTTTAATGAAGTTTTGTTGAAATTATGATTTTGATAAAAAGGCTGGACAAGAGAAATATAGGTGAATATTTTTTGAATTATTGAAATCTATAAAATTATTTCTATAATCCTTTTTTCATGCATCAGATGCTTGATTCCGATGTATTATAAGGGAAGCAGTGCTGCCATTGTTGTATTTGATTTGACAAATCAAGAATCCTTCGAAGCTTGCAAGAATTATTGGATAAATGAAATCAAAAAGTAAAAAAAATATGAATTAAAATAATCGTATGTCTATAGAACATTCTTTTCGATATCCTTTATTTGATCATTTTTCATTTGAAATTTTAAATTAATTTTAATTTTAATTTTTGATAGGCATGGTAAAAATCAACTATTTACTCCTTTTCTTATTTCAACCAATAAACAAAAATAAAAATGTATGTAGATGAAAACCCTTGCATAGTTCTAGTAGGAAATAAATCTGATCTTGAACAACAAATAAATGGTAAAAAAAAAAAATTTTCATTTGAGAAGATCGTATAAAAATATTTGTTTTAGAAAAAGAAATCCAATCTTTTGTTGAACAAGAAAGAATCGTTTATTTCAAGTCATCTGCAAAGTCAAGCGAAAACGTAGAGGAGATTTTTGACTACATCGCCAAAAATTTCCACAACACTCAAAAAGTTGAGCAGCAGAAGAAGGTCTTTTCCCAGAAGAATGTCGTCACTATCAAACAGCTCGAATCCAACACCAATGTTGGTTCTTGTATCTGCTAATCATACCTTTACAAAAAAAAAAAAAAAAAATTGGTTGATTGCTTGTTGTATTCATATTAATTGTACAAAACACAAATCAAACTAAAAAAAATAATTAAAGACTTTCAAAAAAAAAAACCATTGGTAAATTTACTTTTAAGATTTGGGGAAAAAGTTGTTGAATTTATTCAAATAGGATTCATTTTAATTCCTTTTCGATTCGAAAGAAATTCAATTACAAATTTGTTCAACAAAAAAAAAAAAATTTTGAAAGATTTTTGTTGTTTGCACAATGAAATCTCAATGGAGAGCCATGTTTAGGAAGAATTTGACATTATTAACTAGGAGGAAGGGAACACTCATTTGCCAGATCGCTTTTCCTGTTATCCTCATTTTATTTGTTGGTCTTCTTCAAGTTATCCTTGATAATACCAATAATACCACATATAAAGCTAATATCGTTCCTCCCATTCTTGATCCTTTGAATTATAAATCCTTTGAACCTGATCCAAATATAAATATCAATAATATGTAAGTTATTTTTTAAAAAAATAGGTTCTCCAAAGACATGAGTTTGAAATTAAGATGGAGAATTTTTTAAATCAAAATTTTGAAATCATCATTTTTAAATTGATAATCAAACACAAATCATCTCCTAATATATTCCTTTTATTAAATAAAAGAAACTATTATTATAAATTCTGGTATGCCAATGGATTCAATCCATCTATAAAAAACAATCCACCAGGAAACGGATCAAACTGGAATGAAATGAAGATGTTGCTGGGAAACATAACACAATATCTCTACATAGACCAAGAAAAACTTTCAAACCTCTCCCAAACATGCTACACACCTTTCTTCGAGTACAAAAACGACATGATAACAATGCAAAAGCAAGTAGGAGAAATCATTTCAAAATTAAACACCATTTCGGAAGATTCCATTCAAAATTCTTCCGACTATTTCCTCTTACCTGATGCTTGTTTGATCTTCAATGACATTTCCTATCTCAATGGCACTTTGTCGTACAGTTTTATTCACAACGACCAGACCAGTTATCAGAGGTTAAAGGGATTCAGGGCTGACAGAAAAGTTTTGCAGGTCAAAAACTCTTTGATCAGTTTGATCAACACAGCTTTTGGTATTCAACATTTAAAAATAAATATCAGATTGTAATTAAAATATTACTAAATTTAATAATTTAAAAATATAAAATTAATTTAAAATTTAAAATTTGTAACGATGAAATTAATTTAAAAATGAAATAAATTAATTTTAGTTGCTACTGTGAGCGGTTTTTCTTCGTATATTCAAACAAGTATGGAAACATTTCCTTATGAGGTGATCAACAATGATTTAAAGGTGATTGATATTGTGGGGATTGTTGTTTTCCCTTTTTCCCTCAGTTTTTTAGTTCCTGTCCTGATGCATACTTTGGTCTTGGATAAAGAAGAAAAACTAAGAATAATGATGAAAATGGTAAAAATTTTTTCAATATTTTGAATTTTTTAATTTTAATTTTTATTTTTTAAAAAATTTTTAATTTGTTTTTAATTTTTATTGCATTTTTTTTTAATTTTTTTTTTAGATGGGTCTAAAAATGCCTGTCTATTGGGCCACTAACTACGTCTTTAGTTTTCTCCTCTACTTATTTGTAAAAAAAAAAATGAAAAAAATAAAAAAATATACCGGTTTAATATGATATTATTTAATTTTATTTTACATCAATTATTTTATTTTATTTTAATTTAATTTTAATTTTATTTTAATTTTTATTTTAATTTTATTATTTTAATTTTTAATTTTTTTTTTTTTAATTTTTTTTTTTTTCAAAGGTTATCACCCCATTTGTGATATTGGAATATATTTTTCAAGTGAGATTTTTTACACAAACAAACACTGCGATTTTGTTCTTAGTTTTTTGGCTGTGGGGACATGCCCAGATCGCTTTTGCTTATTTTCTCAGCACTTTTTTCAACAAGTCCACCACTTCTTCTCTTGTTGGATATCTTATTGTGGTCTTGCTTATTTTGATAGCAGAAGGTTAGAATGATCCAAAAAAAAAAAAATTATTTTTAATTCCAAAATAAATTAAAAAATTAGAAATATTAAATAAAATATTAAATAAAACATTTCTTTTTAAAAAAAAAAAATAATAAATAAATGATTAAATTAAAAATAATTAAAATGTAATAAATAAATATTAATAAATAAAAATATTAAATAGTAAAACAAAAAAAAAAATAAAAAACATAAAAAATATAAAAATATAAAAATAAAATATTTCTATAAAAAAAATAGTAAGCAACCAGTTTATTTATCCGCTCCCAGAAGCGCCATCATTCATTTACATGATAATCCCTCCATTCGTGTTCTACAGGTGCATCTACCTAATATTTGTGTCATGTTTCGACCTGAGATGTCTCAAATGGGACGCAGTCACTTCACCCGACTCCCAACTTCGCACCTGCTTCATTTATTTGGCAGTCGATCTGTCGTCTATTTGATTTTGGCTTTTTATTTGGATGCTGTTTTGCCAACTGAGTATGGAACTCAAAAATCTCCCTTCTTTTTCATTGAAAGTAAAAAATATATTTATATATTTATTTATGTCTTAATTTTTTTTTACTTGAAATTTTTATTTTTTTCTTAAAAAATTTTGAAATTCTTTTATTCTATTTAATTTTTTTTTTAAAAAAATATTTCATTCAAAATATTTTAAATGAAATATTTTAATGTTGATTTTGAAAAAAATTATTTCCTTTATATCAAATATTTTGTTTTTAATTCTTGTTTGATTTTACTTTATTATTTTTTATCATTTTTTTTTTTAACGAAGGCATCTTCAACTTTTTCAAAAAATGCAAACCAAATAATCAAACCCCAAAGAAACTCTTTAAAAACGAGATCTACATCGAAGATTCTTCCGAAATTATGCAGCTTGTCGACAAAGAAGAAGAAGAGGATGTGCACAATGAACGCAAAAAAGTGAACAATTTGGGTAAACAAATAAAATAAATAAAAAATTTATTTTTATTTATTATAATTTATTTATAAAAAATGAATAATATTTTAAAATTATTTGGATTTTTATTTTTATTTATTTTTATTTTTTTTTCCATTTAAATTATTTTATAATTTTATTGTTTGATATTTAATTTTTTATTTTTATATTTTTTGATTTTGTTTGTTTTAATTTAAAATTGTTTTTTAATTTAATATTATTTATTTTTATTTTTATTTTATTTTTATTTTTATTTTTATTTGAAAGAATTTCTTGACGATTCAACCCAACCACCTCTCATCGTCAAAAATCTCCACAAAGAATTTTCAACGGGAATTTTCTCCAAGGCAAGAAAAGTCGCTGTCAATGACGTCTGCTTCTCCTTAGAAGAAAACACTACCCTGGGTCTTCTGGGTATCAATGGTGCTGGTAAATAAAAAAAAAATTTCATTAAAATAAGTTTTTTTAAAGTTGAATTTTTTTATCATTTTTAAAAATTTTTTAATTTTTAAATTTTGATTATTAATTTTTATTCTAAATTTTATTTTATTTTATTTTTTATTTTTTAATTTTTAATTTTTAATTTTTAAATTTTTTATTTTTTATTTTTTATTTTTTATTTTTTATTTTTTATTTTTTATTTTTTATTTTTTATTTTTTNAATTTAATTCACAAATTTTTTTTATAAATATGGTCATATGAAAATCTTTTATTTAACACGGAAGATTTTTGATCTGTTGTTAGGAAGAAATTTTACTAAAAATTAATTTGGAGACTTTTTATTTTTTGGCTTTTTTTCAGATGTGAAAGAAAAAAAATTTGAAATAAAGAAATAATTAATAAAAAAAAAATTAGATTTTAAATTTTTAATAATTACTTATAATATGGAAAATAAAGTATATAGTAATTTATATCAGCCTGTAAACAATAATAAAAGCAAGTTTTCAAGTTATCTGAAAGGAGAAAATCACTATATAGCCTTGATAGGAGCACCATTTAGTGGAGGGCAAACAAAAGGTAAAAAGAATGAAATATAATTTCTTTCCGATTCATTTCACAAAAAAGAATAAATGTGTATTTATTTACTTTGGTATAGTATGACTAAAAATATCTAATTATTTATTCTAATTAGGTGGAACAGAAGAAGGTCCAAAATTGTTCAGAGAGAAAGATAGGAGATTTGCAGAAGTGGTAGATTTTGAAATAGGATTGAAGATGGTAGATACTGGAGATGTAGTGCTCAAGGAATCCATCGATGAACAGGTCAAGGAATTCCCAAAATTGAAAAATGCACACAATGTATCCAATTTTTGCAAATTATTGAGCAATAAAGTAGCTGAAGAAAGCAAAAATGGAGCATTTGCATTGACAATTGGTGGAGATCATTCAATTGCAATTGGTAAAAGAAAAAAATTTAATCTTTAATATTATTTCCAGATTTATTAATTTTCAATGGAAATTTCATCAAGATAAATTTTATATTGAATGTTATAGGATCAATCTCTGGTCTTTTGAACACCTACCCTGATTTGTGTGTTGTTTGGGTTGATGCACATGCAGATATCAACTCCATAGGTAGCAGCACCTCCGGTAACATGCATGGAATGCCTCTCAGTTTCCTCACAGGAGTAGGAGAGAGAGTAGACATCTTTAATTGGGTTCATGAGTCCTGCAAAGGTTTGGATACCAGCAGAATCGTTTACATTGGTTTGAGAGATCTTGACGTCTACGAAAAAAGAGTTATTGTAGAAAGAAAGATAAGAGCTTATTGGGTAAAAAATATTCTTTTATTAAAAAAAAAAAAATTTACAAACTTTTAGAAGTTCACTAATATCTATTTTATGTTTTGACTTTTATAAATTTTTTTTTTATCTTCAAAGGCTGATGATGTTGAACGTCTTGGAATAGATACAGTTATGAAAGAAACTTTGGAATATTTACCTAAAAATGTACCAATTCATCTTTCCTTCGACATTGATGGACTTGACCAACTTGAAGCTCCTTCTACTGGTACTCCAGTAAGAGGAGGTCTCACTTTGAGAGAAGGTAAATATATTAGTGAGAATTTGTATCAGTCTGGAAGATTGATCGGTTTGGATTTGGTAGAGGTCAACCCCCGTCTTGGTAACCAAATTGATGTTTATAACACCTACAATGCTGCCGTTCAAATCATCTTGAGTTCTCTTGGAAGAAACAATAAAAATGAAAGGAATTAATTTCTAATCTATTCTTTTAAAATCTTGTTTTTTATTTTTTTTTGATAAAATGGATGATTATCTCTTGATGAGCATCTGCTGTGAAAAAATTTTATTTTCATTATGAAATGTTGGTATGCAAAAAAAGATAAAAAATAATTAAAATATAAAAAAAAAGCATCTTTCTCCTTTCTGAAAATAAAAAAATTTTAATATGGATTCCGAAGAAGTGGCTATCATGAATATAATCGAACAGATCAAAGTTAATCTCCCTCAGAATGACCAAATGTCAGAAAATATGAAAATTATCGAAATGCACATCAGAAATCTAAAGGATAATAATGACATGGATGGACTCATGAGATTGATGATATCATGCGGATTGAATAAGAATTGATAATCACTTATGGATTCTTAAAATATATTTTGTTTATAAATAATGGTTGGATAATTAAATACTTTAACACTTTCAATCTATTCATTATCATTTTTATAAATTTCGCTATTTTGGTAAGTAATTTCATGTTCAAATAAATAAATTTTTGAAAATGAAAATTGCTTCAAATGTGAATATATATTTGATTCAGTTGAATAATATAGTATTTTTGTGATTAATTTTTCTTAACATCTCAAAAAATGAAAGCAAAATGGAGGAATTAATAAAAAAATCATTGAACTTGAAAAGATTTTATATATGAAAAGATATTATTAACATTGGAATTCAATTGGCAAAATACAAACATTTGGACAAACTTGTTTCATCATAAATATTAATTTTGGAAATTATCAGTTAAATATTAAAAAAATAAAAAAAATATTTTGACATAAAACAAAGATATAAACAAAAATGAATAGCAACTATGTAACCAAATTGGTTCTTCAATTTCTTGAAGAAATGGGATACACAGAATCAAAGAATACACTCCTCAAAGAAAGTGGGAATTTAGAGTGGGAAGATTTAAAATTTGGAGGAAATCTGATGTCCATATTAAATGAACATGCTGAATTGAAGTTGAGTATGGGAGAAGAGGATAATTTGGAGATAGATGACTTGGTAAAGCAAATTCATTTCTCTCTTGATATTTGTGAGTTTATTTATTATTTTTTTAAAAAAAGCTAATGGAAGGTGATATGATCTATTCCAAAGTAGAAAAAAAAAGTTTCAATCCACATGTAAAAAAATCAGTGGTGGCGATAGAATTTTCAAAAGAAAATAAATCAGATATATTCACAGGTAAAAAAATAAAAATAAAATAAATTGAGAAACATTTTCTTCATATTATATGAATAGAACAAAATATAGTTTTGTGCTTGAATTAATTAACCTTTGTTGAATTTTTTTTTAAAAGGATCTGCTGACAAAACTGTAATAAAATACAACATAGAAGAAGACAAAGTGTTGTGGAAGTCGGAGGATTTCGGAGGAGGAATTCTCTCGCTTTCCCACAGTCCAATTTCCCACCACCTCCTTGCCTCCTCTATGGACAGCACTTGTCGTATTATAGATTCATCCAATGGTAAAACTTTTATTTTAACTTTTTTTTTTTTTAATTTTTATTTATTAATCTCTTATAGTTTTATTTTATTTATTTTTTATTATTTATTACTTATTATTAAAAAAAAAATTTTTATTTTTATTTTTTCATTTTTTAATTTTTATTTTTTTGAATAGGAAAGTTTTTGCAATCGTTCAAGGACCACAACAAGTATGTTGTGAGATGCAAGTGGTCTGACGACGGAAAGTATTTTGCCACCGCTTCTTACGACAAAACTGTCAATTTGTATGGTGTAAAAGAAAATGGAGAGTAAAAAAAGAACGAAAAATGATTGTTTATTTATTTTATTTATTTTATTTATTTTATTTATTTTATTTATTTTATTTATTTTATTTATTTTATTTATTT
>JAMYWO010000001.1:259497-277100 GCA_024220525.1 Cochliopodium minus | reverse complement strand
TGTATTTCCTGCTGTGATAATGTCATTCCACTTGTGTTTTGTTCTAAAGGTTCAAGAAAACTATCTATCAAAACCTTTAATCCTTGTGAATATGTTATTTCCGTGCTTATGATTTCTATTTTTTTGTAGATCAAATTATTTGGAAATTTTGGAAAAAAAAAATATATATATATATTGTTTTGCCTCTAATTATCTTTTTTCTTCTCAATATCTTTTTGAATTCCTTATCTTCTATGGCTAATTTTTCTATTTCTTTATCTATATCCTTCAATCTCCTCCTCATTAAAATTATTTTGAGAGATTTCTGCAATTTTACGATTAATTTGATTTCATCTCCGTTATATATCTTCTCATTAAAATCTTTCTCTTTGTATAGTATTATGGGTTCATTTTTCTAAATATATTAAAATTAACCAGCTATATAAAATAAATCTATTCCAATACCTTTAATTTATCCCAGTATTTCAGTATATTTTGTCTCTGTTTTAGATAAGCTTGTATTATTTTAATGAACTGCACGAAATTGCCGATATCCTTCTCTTCTTTAATATTGATAATACTCTCGAGAGAATCGTATCCATTCTCTAAAAAGGGAATCAACTTTATATTGATCAAATAAGACCAAAATATATTAAAATTTTCATTGATATCAAATTCCATCGTTTTCAATTTTTTTTTTTTGAAGCATAATATTTCAAAAAGCATAAATAGAGGAAATGACAAAATAAGCAATTTTATTAAATTTTTGAAATTTAAAGATTGAGTTGCCCTTTCATAATGGTGACTGCATTTCCTTTGATCAAAACACGATTGTTCTCTTTCAAATTAAGCTCCATTTCGCCTCCTCTCTTGCTGGCTTGGTAAGTCTTAAAAACACTTTTGGAAAGTTTTTTAGACCCAATAATTCGCAAGAACACAATTGGCTGAACCAGTGACAGGATCTAAAATTTTCAAAAATTAAAAAGAAAATTTATAATGAAATGAATTACCTTCATTTATTCCAACTCATGGAGCAAAATATCTTTTTAAAATTGAATATTTATAAAAAAAAAAATTTAATTTTTTTTTTAGATTAACCTTGAAATGAAATCGTATTTACTAAACTTCAGATCATTGCTTGTTTCTCCTGCCGTGAGAATTACACCTTTAACTTCAATGGAGCCAAAGTTTAGTTCCAACAAAGAATTGTAGTTTGGATTCAAATTTAAAATGGAAGCGACGGAAGATACCTCAACAACCAATTTTCTTGTAGTTTTGCAATGGAATATTTCTTTGACTTCATTCTGGGAAGATAGTGACAAAATTTTAACTAACTCGTTAATGATCTTTTCACTTAGCACTGTTTTAACAGGGTTTCCTTGTGGGAAATCCATCACAAGAAAGTTTCCCTCTTTTTGGACAACAAGTTCACCGCTTTTTGTAAAAAATGAAATTTTTTCAGACTTCTCATTTGTTTCTGGCATAATGAACTTTTAATCAATAGAATCATCTTTATTTAATGTTGCTTTACCATTGTAAAGTATCCATGCTGTTGCCAATGTTGCATGTCCGCACAAATTAACTTCTTGAAGAGGGGTGAACCATCTCAGATTGTAATTTCCTGGCTTATTATCTTTTAATATTACAAATGATGTTTCTGAGATATTCATCTCAGCTGCAATTTTTTGCATTCTTTCTTCAGATATTTCCTCCTCCAATAGACACACTTTATCCCGTAGAATCATCATAAAAATTTAGAATATAAAATGATATATTTTACCTCCAGCAGGATTTCCATTGAATGGCACTGATGTGAATGAATCAACTGTAAAAATTTTGAGTATATCACTCATAATTCAATTTTTTTTAATATTTATTATCAGAATTTCATTTAGATTTGATTTCAATTTCTTTTAAGGAAAACCAAAGAAAGATCCAAATAAATGGAACACTTTTTACAGAAAGGTTGTGATGTTAAATTAATCCTATTTTAAAAAAAAATTGAGATCAAGAAAAATGAATAATGAAAATCATTTTGATGTGGTGATCATAGGAGCTGGTGTAAATGGGTTATACTTGGGAAAATTATTGAGGGAATCAAAGAAAAAAGTTTTGATTTTGGAATCCTCAGATGTGATTGGAGGAAGAATTCAACAAGTATGCAAATAATTTCATTTATATTACATATAATATTACATTTAGATCAATTATTATTATAAGAATTCAATAATCTTATCAAAATATATTTGATTAGATAGAAAAACATGGAAGAAAATATGATTTGGGAGCAGAATTTATACATGGAGGAAATACAATACTCAAAAAGATAGTTGATGAAAACAAATGGCCTTATGAGAGGGTGTTCCAAGACATCAGAGAGATAAACAAAGAAGCACAAATGCCTATCTCCCACAAGAAAATAAATTTGAATATTTGGAAAAGCTGAAGAATGAAGATAGGGATTTCCAAAAGCTCTTTGAATTGTTATCATTTGAAAAAGAAATCAAAGACAATAAAATGAATGTGCTTCAATATTTGATAAACAATGGAGCAACCTATAGAACTCTTGATTTCTGCAATTCATTGTATGCTCAAACACAAGGGACCTCCTTGGATAAGTTGAATGCAAAGGGGGCTCAAGATGAATTCAATGAGGCAGAAGCAGATAGCAACAACTACAGATTATTCAACAGTTTCGAACCAATGATCAAACATTTCGCCAAAGATCTCAACATAAGAAAGAACAGCAAAGTAAATGCGATCGACTACAGCCAAAACAAAGTTTTGATCGACTACAAAAACGAGAAGAATCTCTCTAGCAGGGTCACCTCCGAAAAAGTGGTTGTCACCATCCCCATCTCCATCCTCAAAACTGGCCAACTTTCTTTCAGCCCATCTCTCCCACAACTACACACAAAGGCCATCAAAGATCTGGGAATGGATGGAGGCACCAAAGTGATCATCTGGTTCAAAAAATCTTTCTGGCCTCAAGACTTTTCCATCTGCATTTGCTCCAACTCCATCTTTGCTCAATTTTGGAAGGAAAGAAAGTATGAAGGTCAAAATGTAGAGTGTTTGACTGGTTTCATCACTGGCGAAAGATCCAATCGTCTTGAGAACCTTTCCCACAACGACCTCATCAATTCCGCTCTCAAGTTTTACGACACCGTTTTTGGCAGCCAAGGCAACACTTCTCCTGCTTCTCAAAACTTTGTTGATGGTCTCGTTTATCATTGGGGTTCTAATGAACATGTTAGAGGTTCTTATACTTATCAAACATCTCATGATTCTTCCCTCCTCAGAAAGCTCTCTTCTCATCCTGTCAATGACAGACTTTATTTTTCTGGTGAGGCTTTTTCTGTCAACTCTGCTACTGTTGAGGGTGCTTTGGATTCTGCTACTGTCACTCACAATTTGATTTTGAATCCTAAACATCATTCTAAATTATAAAGTTGTTCTTTTTGAATTTATTTAAATATATAAAATTATTTTTATTTCTGACTTGGAACAGCACCCACTCGATAAATTTTTAATCAAATAAAATAAAAATAAAATAAGAGGTAGAGTAAATCAGGTTTGATGGATTTGTAGGAACAAGATGTTACAATTTAGAGCAATAAAATCTTTGTTTCTATGATTCATATCAATCATATTATTATTTTTTTGAGAATATAAAAATACGAGGAACATATGTTCACCTCAAAATCCAGTAAAATGCAAGAGAATGTACCATTCAAAATTAAAATCTTGAGATATAATGAATATTTCTTTCAATCGAAGGTATATAATTTATTTAGCATTATTTTTATATCATTCTCTATTCCAATCTATCTATCCAAATAATTTGCATATAATAATTATTCGAATGAAGAATATTCACAACATAAATGTTTTGATTTTTAAAAATTTTAAATATTAATAAAAAAATTAAAAAAAAAATGGATATTGTGTGGCCAGAAGGAATTGATTGTATAATAGCCATAGATTTTGGCACTTTCAAAACTGGATATTCTTATTGTCACAAAGAATTGGACAGTGGAAAAATTCATGTCCAAGATAATTTCAGGGGTGATTATACTGATTATAAAAATTTTACATGCATCCTTTATAGAGATGGAAAACCTACTGCTTGGGGAAATGAAGCTTTGGATCTTGCAACTGAAGAATTAAAGAGTGATTATTTGATTGAAAATTTCAAAATGGATCTCATAGGTGATGAAAATCCAAATAAGTTACAAGAGGATTCTCAGATAACTAATCAAAAAAATCAGAGAAAGGGATTTGAGCAAATGCTCATGGGAACCAAAACAATGTACACTAGCAGCGAGAAAATTCACCCTAATAACACACCCAAAATTAAAAATGATTTGAATCTCAAAAAAGAAGTTAATCATTGCCCATTCTCTATTCCTCGTTCTGTTAGAGGAAAGAATTTCAATGTGGTGAATGTGATAGTTGATTTCTTGACATTGGTCAAAGATGAAGCTTTACAATATATTAAAAAAACTGTCAACTATGATATCAAGAAGACAAGATGGATTATCACCATACCTGCAATATGGTCCGAAAAGATGAAAGATATCATGTTATGGGTATGTAACAAAATAGGCATAGGTCCTGAACACTGCCCTCATTTTACATTTGCTCTAGAGCCAGAATGTGCGATGGTGTCAATGAAAAAAGATTGGATAGATGGGAAAAATGTGTTGGTAAATGATGCAGGAGGTGGGACCGTTGATTTCAGCTGTTTCAAAAAAAGAAATGGCAATTTGGTGCAAATCTACCAACCAGAAGGCTGTCCAGCAGGTGGAACTTATGTTGATCAAAAGTTCTTCGATTGGTTCTTTGAAAAGATTGAATGTGGTCGAAATAATATCAAACCAAGGCATCAAATGAGAGATGAGATTCTTAGAAGTGATGAATACTTGATTATGAAGAAGAAATGGTGGATCAAAAAACATATCTTCACTGGTGAAGAAAGTTGCACTATCCCTGTGGCCAAATTAGCCAAAAAAATGAACGTAAAGATTTCTGATATAAACCAAAATGGTCACCTTGTTATAAATGCCACACAGATGAAGATTTTCTTTAAAGAGTCAATCCAAGCTATCAATGATAAGAATCACCAAATCATCAAAGATCTTCTGATAAAGAATGAGAAAATAGATACTTATATACTTGCAGGTGGTTATGGAGAAAGCACCTATCTTTTTAATTCCATAATTCAGTACATCAAAACCAACTTTTCCAATCAAAAGATAGAAATCAAATTGATACCCGAAGCTGGAAAATCTGTGCTAAAGGGGGCCATCTTCTATGGTCTCAACAAATCTCTCATCAGTGAAAGAATTTGTCCTTCCACATATGGAGTTGGCGTAAATGAGTTATTCGGTTTAAAATCATACCACACAGAAAACAGGAGAATTACCAGAGAAGATGGAAATGATTATTGCATAGACTGCTTTCAGTTGCTTGCCACAGCAGGTGAATCTATCAAAACAAATACTTTCAAGACTACGACTGTTTGTGTAAATCAAGGATTAAATCTGAATGGAGTTTCAATCTCCCTTTTTTCTTCGAATAATAAAACTATTCCGCATTTCACTGATACAAATGATTGCTCTCAACTCACCAACATCACAATTCCTGGCAATTTTTATTACAATAGCAATGGAATTTTGAAAAATGGAGCTAATAGATTGGATATTTTTGTAAAACTATTTTTTGGGGCTGAATATCTCAAAATGGAAGTTGAGATATTACAACAAATCTTCAAGGCAGAAGTCAAATGGCCTTCTAATTCGGGATTCCTCAAAAAAAATTAAAGAAATTTTCATTATTAAATATCTTATTCATAACATAAGACCCAATTTGTATTCTCTTTCAGAATAAAAATAAAAAATTATAATAAAAATGAATTCATTTCAGATCGATTATGAATTGACCATAACAAGTTCCAAGTGCTCTCAATGCTATGAGCGTTGGTTCGAAAATTTCATTGATTATGAGAGTCAAATCATGGAAAAAGAAATGAAATATACTCCTTACTTAATGGTTCAAGTATTGTGCAAAATATTTCTGAAAGAATTCCCAAAAGAATCAAGCAAGTTCGAAAATAAACAAATACAAAATAATCAATTGGAGGTATTGAAGAGTATAGTCTTGAATCAAGTTCCCTATAAAACAATTAATCAAAAAAAATTGGAGGAATTCATTATCAAAGGACATGAATTGTTGTATATTTTGTATCATCCCATGAGAGATATCAATCTCACAGTTTCATGGGAAGATAATGAGGAACACTTAAAAAATGATAATCTTTTTGAAGAAATGAATTTTGTAGAGAATGATGTGAGCATCTATCTTGTGGTCCCTCCATTATTCAATAATAATAAGATATTAAACAAAGGTAAAATTTATTATTCCGATATATCCCCATCAATAGATCCAAAGCCGTCGCCTTCGCCAAGAATTCAAAATCCAACTCCTTCACCACGAGTCCAGCCAAAAAAAAATTCTTTTGAAGGTAAACATACTTACCAAACACAAGAACTGAAAATCCCAAAGCCCACTGAAACAACTCAACTTCAAAAAAAAGAAAAACATTCTTGTGGATTTTGCTATATTTTATGAAAATTTAAACTTTTTTTGAAAGGTTAAAAATAATTTTATGAATAAATCATCATTTAAAAATTATAATAAAATTTTTAAAAAAAAAAAATCAATTTTCAAGATTTTGTCGATTATGTATTTGAATGGGAAGTGCCATAAATCTCTTATATTTTTGGCCTAAATCATTATTATAGAATTAGGAGAAAAATTGTTTTTCCTATGGTCTTGAGAAAAATTTTATTGTTTTTTACTGCTGGCTTTTATTTAAAGAACAAAGTGTTCTTAAGTTGTGGAGTAATGAAGTGTCTTTTTTAAGTTACATTATTTGCACCAAAATCAAAAAAATCTCCAAAAAAAAGCAAATATTACCTCAGTATCCTTGAAGTTGATCGAGTGTAAACTTTTATTTAATATTTTTTTTTTAAATATCATCAATCTTTCTTTTTTTGTTTTGGTTCTCTTTGTTGTCAGCACTTCCTTGTTTTAAATGAATGAGAAATTGAATTGCACATTCATTCAAAATGTCATTTTCGAGAATAAACTTTGGTATTTTGAGATGTTTTTGGGTCTTAGTCGAGACTAGCACGCAAAGATAAAAGGTTTCGATGATCTTTTTAAACTTCCCTTCGAAAAGAGAATGTTTTGATGTGCTCCAACAAGGTTTTTCAGATAACCTCTGATTGATCAAAAGTAATTGAGCCACTTCTTCATTTTCGAACCTCCCTTTCTTGTTAGATTTGTCACCAATGAAAAAGATGGTATGATTCACTTTCAACAAATCGATGATGAATGTAATACATTTAAAAGAAAAATGAATAAATTTATTCAAAAAAAAAAAAAAAAAATGAATTTTTTGAATCACTCTTTTCCATGATGAACTTAGTTCAAAATAATTTTTTTTTCCTAGTAACAAATTGTAGAAGTACAAGTCTAGGCTATAAGAAATCCCTCCAATATTCGCAAAACAAGAAGCTGATCCATTGTTCTGGCAGTTGGGATTAAGTTGTAAACAACTAGACATGGAAACTATTTTATTAATAATTATTTTTATCAAAACTTTTCAATTACTTTTTATTTATTTTTATTGAAGTCTGTTGCTGTGACATACAAATTGTCCTAACATCCATAATCTAAGTTTATTTCAACCAGTACACCCGAAGTAGTGTTGCATTGTGTTTGATTGGGTTGAAAGTAACAACATCCAGAAGGAAAAATATTTTTATCAATTCTTTTTTTAAAATAATAAATGAGAGAAATAAAAAAATGTTGGAATAATATATTTTAAATAATTTTACTTTTTTTTAAATGATTTTTTTTTCCCAGGATCATTCACGCAAACTTTGGCTTCGGGAAAAGGTATGGGACAGGCAAATTTACTTTGGAAAGAGAACACAAAATAGCTTTAAAATTTTTAAAATAAGAAAAAGAATGAATTAAGATTGAATACCAGGGAACAGGTTCACTTACTACTGGCAAAGTAATGTTTGTAGAATTATTGCACGTAAGGATTATCTTTGTTTTACTAGTGACATTACCAGAGTTTGTTTTACATTGTTGGCCTTCACTGTAATCCAAATAGACCTAACAAAGATTTTAATTTTTTAAAAAAAAAAATTTTTTTGATGTCTTTTTTGTTTTACTCCATTGTATGGCTCCAAATTGTTATTTATTGGGTTTCTGTAATCTGAAAAATTGAGTGTTTTTAACAGCCCTCTTCCAAAATAATCTCCTGTTTCTTTAATAAACTCACAACTTGCTGAAATGGGATTGCATCCAATGTCAGCGTGCCCACAAATGTTCCTGGTGGATTTAAAGTTTTTGGAAATTTAAAATAAATATGAAATTTCTTGTTTATAAAGACATTTTGATTAGATTACGTATATCTGATAAGAATAATTTCCATTCCAATTTATAGCTGTATAATAGTTGGATGATACTTTCAAAGGAGATAGATCGTAGTAATATTCCCCACCTGAAGAAACGTAAGCACAACCAATTTGAAAATAAGCCATTGAGATAAAAGAATAGAAAAAAAGCAAATGATAAATCCTTTTCATCTGTTCGCTTATCGAAATTTAATTCACAAATTTTTTTTATAAATATGGTCATATGAAAATCTTTTATTTAACACGGAAGATTTTTGATCTGTCACATCAAAGCGTGGATTTCATAATTACATCGTATTTTTTGATAATCCAAATTTCTTTGAAATCCACTAACAAAAAAATGATAGTCCCAAGTTCGAGTCCCATAATGAACAAATTTATTTGGATAAATAAAAAAAGAATATTCTTTTGAATTTTCAAGATCAATAGGAAAATGGAAAAGAATATTTGGATATATAAAAAAGAAAGAAATAAATTTATTTATTGAGGAAATTTAGAGTAAAATAATCGTTGATCTTTTGAGATACATTTGTTTTGAAGAAGTATTTTCCATCTCTTTGTTCACATGTGTAGAAATTTTGATCTTTATATTGCAAAATCAAATTGTAGAAAGCTTTAAAGTCTTCATCTTCTATGATAAATTCCAATTCAATTTCTTGGAACTTGTATTTTGTTTCTGTGATAAATTTGTTCAATTCATTTTGGAGCTTTGCTATTTTGCTTTTTTTTTTTTCTTCTTCTTTGTTGAAGATGATTTGTTCACTTGTTTTGAATTTCTTAAAGATGTTTTGGGAATAATGGCAAGAAAGATGAGCTGCCACCGACATTCTATAATTTACATTTTCTCCACTCTCAGAGCAACCATTGACGAGATCAGTAATTGTCCATAAGTCCGGGTAGTGAAATATCCCATGCGTGTATGTTTTTCAAAGTATCAGGTAATTGTTGAAGAAGGGTAGATAAAAAGAAGAGAAGTGTTTGTAAATAGAATTGGAAGAATTCAAGAGATTGAAGAGCAGATTGGTAACTGAAAAAATATATTTCTCTCCAACAATAAAATGTTGATTTCATTATTTTCGAAAAGGAATCCCCAATTTCCGAAATACAACAATGTTGTTCATATCCAACAGTTTTCTCGAGAAAAAGATGGCAGTTCATCAAAAGTTTTCGGTAGTTACCTCCCATGAAATCAGAAGTTGTTTTCCCAGTCTTCAAATTTTTCTTTGTCCAGCCAGCTATGTGCCTCGAAGCTCCTACAAAGAAGACCAGATACTCCAAATCCATCATGTAAAAAGTCCGCAATTTGTAAAACATCATTCAATAGAGAGAGAGTATACTCTTCGATCTCCTTCCTACTGTTGCTTTTGTGATAAATTTGAAATAGACGATAAAAGAATCCGACTACCATGGAGAAGGAGCTCCCATATACCCATCTTCCGAGGCAATAAAAGCAGCTTCTTGCCAACTCTTATGTTTTCTCCATTTGTTGATTTGAGCAAGTTGGTCTTTGTTGTCACCTGTTGTTTTGCCCCAAAAAATAAATTAACTTATCTTTGTGAGAAACAGGGAAAGAAACAACATCCGCAAAGAAAGATCCTTTCAGAAACTCAATCTTTTCGATGCAATCTTTTTGTCTGGAGAAAGAAATACTCCCCAGTTGTGATACCTATTTGAAATTAAATAAAAAAAATTATGATAAAATTAAACAAATTTAGGAAAATGTATTAAAAAAAAAAAATTTTTACAAGTTTTTGTTTTGTTTGTTGATCAAAATTCAATTTTTTGATCTTATCTTTGGGGAACTTCAACTTTTTTTTTTTGGAGAGAGCTCACCAATGATTGAACGTTTAGTTGAGGTACTAGTGTCCATTAGGTTTGTGTTAAAGGAGTTTGGGATGGTGTTCGTTGAATTTGTCTCATTAAGTGTCCTNACTCTTTCTTCAAGTTCTCTTGGCATCAATTGGTAAATGTGAGTATCTCTGTTCAATCCTTTCATTCTGTGTGTTCCGAGATCTTTATGGATTGGATTTCCCAACTCTTTCAATTTTGGTTCAACTTCTTCCCAAACTGTTCCTGAAATCAAAATTTGCCCTCCATCTGCAATTCCTTCAACTCTTGCAGATTGATTGACCATTTGTCCAAAGTAGTCCATTCTTCCTGTAACTGGATCTGGTTCTGCAGATGGTTCTCCTTTATTTATTCCCATTCTAACTTTCAAACCTCTATAGATCATTCTCTTCTTTGAATCGTATTCTATTGCAGATTCTTCATTTTTCAAAAGTTGTTCAGGCCATTCTTCATTCATCAAAGTCATTTGCAAGTCAAGACACCATTTTACTGCATTGATACACTCTGCAAAAGCAACCATAAATGCATCTCCTTCTGTTTTTACTTCATATCCACGATATTCTTCCAATTTCTTTCTCATTATTTTGTTGTGAATTGAAATTGCAGGTGCCATTGTTTCAGGATCTTTTTCCCATTGAACAGTTGATCCTTTCACATCAGTAAATACAAGTGTGACTGTTCCTGTTGGTGGTGGAACACTGTTTGAACCAGGTTGCAAATAAAGAGGCATTTTAAGTGCCATTGCTTTGAGTTGTTTTGAAAGTTCATCGTACTTATTTTGAAGTTCATTGTTTAATCCTTGACTTTCTTTCAATGATTGAAGCAAGTCTGCAACTTCTTGATTACTTTCTGAAAGAACATTTGTAACTTCTTTGGTTGATGTTCCTTGCTTTTCTGCAAGTTCAAGAGCTTGACTAATATTATCTTGTTCTTCCATCAACTTGTTTAATTCTTGAAGTGCAGATTGCATTTGTTCATCCCCTCCTTCTCCTCCAAAATTGAGTTTTGCATTCATCAACTTTTGTCTGAGCAACTGAGCTCTTGTTTTTGCTTGACTTTGGGATTTGTTCATGTTTGTCAAATCTCCAAGCAACTTAGAATTTTGTTTGTTCATTTCTTCCAATTGATCTTGAAGTGATTTGTTTTTCTCAGATATTTCATTTCCTCCTCCAATTTCATGGAATACTCTTTCTTCAAGTTCTCTTGGCATCAATTGGTAAATGTGAGTATCTCTGTTCAATCCTTTCATTCTGTGTGTTCCGAGATCTTTATGAATTGGATTTCCCAACTCTTTCAATTTTGGTTCAACTTCTTCCCAAACTGTTCCTGAAATCAAAATTTGTCCTCCATCTGCAATTCCTTCAACTCTTGCAGATTGATTGACCATTTGTCCAAAGTAATCCATTCTTCCTGTAACTGGATCTGGTTCTGCGGATGGTTCTCCTTTGTTTATTCCCATTCTAACTTTCAAACCTCTATAAATCATTCTCTTCTTTGAATCGTATTCTATTGCAGATTCTTCATTCTTCAAAAGTTGTTCAGGCCATTCTTCATTCATCAAAGTCATTTGCAAATCAAGACACCATTTTACTGCATTGATACACTCTGCAAAAGCAACCATAAATGCATCTCCTTCTGTTTTCACTTCATATCCACGATATTCTTCCAATTTCTTTCTCATTATTTTATTGTGGATGGAGATTGCAGGTGCCATTGTTTCAGGATCTTTTTCCCATTGAACAGTTGATCCTTTCACATCAGTAAATACGAGTGTGACTGTTCCTGTTGGTGGAGGAACACTGTTTGAACCAGGTTGCAAATAAAGAGGCATTTTAAGTGCCATTGCTTTGAGTTGTTTTGAAAGTTCATCGTACTTATTTTGAAGTTCATTGTTTAATCCTTGACTTTCTTTCAATGATTGAAGCAAGTCTGCAACTTCTTGATTACTTTCTGAAAGAACATTTGTAACTTCTTTGGTTGATGTTCCTTGCTTTTCTGCAAGTTCAAGAGCTTGACTAATATTATCTTGTTCTTCCATCAACTTGTTTAATTCTTGAAGTGCAGATTGCATTTGTTCATCCCCTCCTTCTCCTCCAAAATTGAGTTTTGCATTCATCAACTTTTGTCTGAGCAACTGAGCTCTTGTTTTTGCTTGACTTTGGGATTTGTTCATGTTTGTCAAATCTCCAAGCAACTTAGAATTTTGTTTGTTCATTTCTTCCAATTGATCTTGAAGTGATTTGTTTTTCTCAGATATTTCATTTCCTCCTCCAATTTCATGGAATACTCTTTCTTCAAGTTCTCTTGGCATCAATTGGTAAATGTGAGTATCTCTGTTCAAACCTTTCATTCTGTGTGTTCCAAGATCTTTATGGATTGGATCTCCCAACTCTTTCAATTTTGGTTCAACTTCTTCCCAAACTGTTCCTGAAATCAAGATTTGCCCTCCATCTGCAATTCCTTCAACTCTTGCAGATTGATTGACCATTTGTCCAAAGTAGTCCATTCTTCCTGTAACTGGATCTGGTTCTGCAGATGGTTCTCCTTTATTTATTCCCATTCTAACTTTCAAACCTCTATAAATCATTCTCTTCTTTGAATCGTATTCTATTGCAGATTCTTCATTCTTCAAAAGTTGTTCAGGCCATTCTTCATTCATCAAAGTCATTTGCAAGTCAAGACACCATTTTACTGCATTTATACACTCTGCAAAAGCGACCATAAATGCATCTCCTTCTGTTTTCACTTCATATCCACGATATTCTTCCAATTTCTTTCTCATTATTTTGTTGTGGATGGAGATTGCAGGTGCCATTGTTTCAGGATCTTTTTCCCATTGAACAGTTGATCCTTTCACATCAGTAAATACGAGTGTGACTGTTCCTGTTGGTGGTGGAACACTGTTTGAACCAGGTTGCAAGTAAAGAGGCATTTTGAGAGTCATTGCTTTGAGTTGTTTTGAAAGATCTTCATATTTGTCTTGTAGTTCATGATTTAATCCTTGACTTATTTTTAGTGATTGGAGCAAGTCTGCAACTTCTTGATTACTTTCTGAAAGAACATTTGTAACTTCCCTTGTGCTTGTTCCTTGCTTTTCTGCAAGTTCAAGAGCTTGACTGATACTATCTTGTTCTTCCATCAACTTATTTAATTCTTGAAGTGCAGATTGCATTTGCTCATCCCCTCCTTCTCCTCCAAAATTGAGTTTTGCGTTCATCAACTTTTGACGTAGAAGTTGAGCTCTTGTTTTTGCTTGACTTTGGGATTTGTTCATGTTTGTCAAATCTCCAAGCAACTTAGAATTTTGTTTGTTCATTTCTTCCAATTGATCTTGAAGTGATTTGTTTTTCTCAGATATTTCATTTCCTCCTCCAATTTCATGGAATACTCTTTCTTCAAGTTCTCTTGGCATCAATTGGTAAATGTGAGTATCTCTGTTCAAACCTTTCATTCTGTGTGTTCCGAGATCTTTATGGATTGGATTTCCCAACTCTTTCAATTTTGGTTCAACTTCTTCCCAAACTGTTCCTGAAATCAAAATTTGTCCTCCATCTGCAATTCCTTCAACTCTTGCAGATTGATTGACCATTTGTCCAAAGTAATCCATTCTTCCTGTAACTGGATCTGGTTCTGCGGATGGTTCTCCTTTGTTTATTCCCATTCTAACTTTCAAACCTCTATAAATCATTCTCTTCTTTGAATCGTATTCTATTGCAGATTCTTCATTCTTCAAAAGTTGTTCAGGCCATTCTTCATTCATCAAAGTCATTTGCAAGTCAAGACACCATTTTACTGCATTTATACACTCTGCAAAAGCGACCATAAATGCATCTCCTTCTGTTTTCACTTCATATCCACGATATTCTTCCAATTTCTTTCTCATTATTTTGTTGTGAATGGAGATTGCAGGTGCCATTGTTTCAGGATCTTTTTCCCATTGAACAGTTGATCCTTTCACATCAGTAAATACAAGTGTGACTGTTCCTGTTGGTGGAGGAACACTGTTTGAACCAGGTTGCAAGTAAAGAGGCATTTTGAGGGTGAGTGTATGAAGTTGTTTTGAAAGATCTTCATATTTGTTTTGGAGTTCTCTATTTGTGTGATCTCTTTGCTTTATAGCATCCAAAAGTTCAATGACTTGATTTCCACTGTCGTCTAAAACTTGACCAAGTTGTTTGGATGAATTTCCTGATTTTCTTATACCACTCAATTCCTGTGAAAACTTGGATTGACCTTCAATCAATTTGTTAATTTCTTCAAGAGCACCTTTAATTTGTTCGTTAGAACCGTCTAATTGAGCACTCAACAAAACTTGTTTGAGTTGCATTGCTTGATTAAGTGCCTCTGAAGAAGTTTGGTCCATTTTGTTAAGGCGATCCATGAGTTGATCGTTTTGTTTGTTAAGGTTTTCAAGTTGTGATTTTAGATCCTTGCTCTTCTCCTCTTGAGCTCCTACTCCGATTTCTGGAAATTTTCTTTCTTCAAGTTCATTTGGCATCAATTGAAAGATATGTGTATCTCTATTCAAACCTTTCATTCTGTGTGTTCCAAGATCTTTATGAATTGGATCTCCCAACTCTTTCAATTTTGGTTCAACTTCTTCCCAAACTGTTCCTGAAATCAAAATCTGCCCTCCATCTGCAATTCCTTCAACTCTTGCAGATTGATTGACCATTTGTCCAAAGTAGTCCATTCTTCCTGTAACTGGATCTGGTTCTGCAGATGGTTTACCCTTATTGATTCCCATTCTTACTCTCAAACCTCTATAAATCATTCTGTTCTTGGAGTCGTGTTCAGTGATCGACTCCTCGTTTTTCAACAAAGCTTCAGGCCATTCTTCGTTCATCAAAGTCATTTGCAAGTCAAGACACCATTTTACTGCATTTATACATTCCCCAAAAGCAACCATGAATGCATCTCCTTCTGTTTTCACTTCGTATCCCTTGTACTCGTCCAATTTCTTTCTCATTATTTTGTTGTGAATGGAGATTGCTTTTGCCATTGTTTCAGGATCTTTTTCCCATTGAACTGTTGATCCTTTTACGTCAGTGAAAACAAGTGTGACTGTTCCTGTTGGTGGAGTTACTGCTGAAGATCCAGGTTGCAAGTAGAGTGGCATCTTAAGTACAAGTTCTTGTACTTTGTTCTTTACAGTATTGTTTTCTATTAACAAGCTTTCGTACTCTTTGCGCATCTTTTGGAGTTCTGATTCTAAATACTTCATCTTCCCTTTTGTCTCGTATTGCTCTTCTTGCCCTTTTGAGAGGATCGAGTTTTTCATTTTCTCTTCGTCCAAAAGCCTGACAATAACTTGATGCTCCTTGTCAGCGCTGTGATACTTGTTTCTCCAGTTCTCTGCTTCCATGGTAGAACCTTGAAGTTGTAACTTTAGTTTTTCGACCTCAATTTGCACTCTCTCACTCATTCTTTGATGCTTCTCTGTCTCATTTTCTTGTTCTTTCATTTTGAGTTCTTTTTCGTGATTAGCTTTGATCAGTTTCTCACTCTCCAACTTTTGGTTTTCAAGATCTTGAGAAGATGTTTGAACTTGTTGTCTGAGCTTTTCTATTTCAGATTGAAGCCTTTCGCTTTCTCTCTGGTGTTTTTGTGTTTCATTCTCTTGTTCTTGTATCTTGAGTTCCTTTTCGTGGTTAGCTTTGAAGAGATTCTCGTTGTCTCCTCTCAATTTGTTGATTTGTTCCTCGAGTTCTTTTACTTTCTCATTATCTTGTGTTTTGGATACTTGGATGATAATGTTTCCTTCTTCTTTTTTCACTTCCTACAATATAAATATATAAATTTTGAACGAAACGGAATAAAAATTTAATAAAATTTTTCGAGATTTTTCTTACAGCTATGACTTCCAATAATGAAGATAGATATGTCATGATACTCAATTCGTCAACTGCCCCATCGAAATCTTCAACATCCATCAAACTGGTGACTCCTAATTCTTGTTCTGCGATACGAAATGCATTTTTGAGATTTTCCCTTCCATTTTCTGGTTTGAGGGAGGCATAATTGATAAGATTTTTATCATATGAATGCAATAAGGCACAGAATATCAATCCATTATTGAAAATTTGACCAAAATCATTTGTCACAGAGATATTTTTGTAAGCTTCAAGTTTGACTTTCAAAATCTCAATCATTTTCTCTTTATATATAAAATAAAATTTAAAAATATGGATAAATAATAAGGAAATTAAATTTTTTATAAAAACTCATAAATTTGAGATTTATGAAATAATTTTTGTTAATTAAAATATTTTTAATTGAGAAAGATTTTTACGTTTATTTGAAGCTGCTCCTTTGCTCAATTGATATTGTCTGATAAGTAACCAAACAAATCCCAACACCATCTAGTATATTTAAAACGAATAAATTCAAAATTTCAAATAATTATTTGAAGAAGGGAATTTACCTTAACATTTTTTTCGACAATTTCTAATATGAGGATTGATCATTCAATTATTTGATTTGTGATAAAAAATTTAATTTTTAAAAAATTTATACGTTGGGCTGAAACTGTCAGTCCTTTTATTCCATCATTTTTCAATGCCTCAAGTGCCAAATTGATATTTGACATCAAATTTATATTCTTTGGATTTGGCACAATACCTGAAATTTTTTTATTGCTCAAAGTTTCAACCAATTTTACAAGAGTTGTTCCATCTGCAAATTGTTCAAAAAGATCGATGATGGTGATTCCAGTCATACCTTGTTGCATCACCTATTATATGATTAATTTATAAATTCAAAAATGAAATTGATTATCATACCTTATTTGACCATTTTGTGAACGTCTATAAGCAAAATGAATTTGGTGAATCGAGAATATTAAAAAAGGAAAAGGAAGATAGGTTATTTTTTGAGAAAATATTGAAATTACTTTGGTTTGTGATTTTTCTCTTGCTAATCTGAGCTCCTCTGGATTTTTATCTTTATCCATAGACTAAAATAGAATTGCTGGAATTAACCAAGAAGAATTTTTTTTTATTTATTTTTTGATTTATTTATAACCATTTTATTATTTCGAGTTCATGGTATCTAATTCATTTTATTATTGAACCATCCACTTAGAAGTCAAATGGAATAAAAAAACTATTTGATTCCAATTAACAATTAAGGATGAAAAACTATGGCGCACAAAAAATGTTTTAATCAAAGTCTTAATTACAAATAAATTTTTTTTCCTCTTTATACATTTGAAATAAATATTCATTTCTTTGAAGCCAATTCCAGTACAGATATCCATTCTTCTTTTTCTATCTCCGA
>JAMYWO010000001.1:201254-230296 GCA_024220525.1 Cochliopodium minus | reverse complement strand
TATTTAAAAAAAGCGAAGTATCATTTTGACAGTGCAAGATCTTTCTGTAAAGAAATTAAAAAGTAAAAAATGAGTTTATAAAATAAAATAAAATTTCTTTTTAATTTTAAAAGGGTTTTTAAAAATTTTTTTTACTTTATGTTTTAACTTCTTTATCAAAAATAAATAGATCAAATCTTCTTCGATGGATGTTCTTAATAATTTGAAAGTAAATTCTTTTTTATAAATTTTTTACATGTTTTTATTAAAAAAAAGATAAAATTAATCATCATCAGTGTAAGAAAACCTATAATTAATATTGTGGTTCTTCTCAATGAGAGGAACCTTTGTGTTTTTCCTTGAACATCCTTTAATCAACTGGTAAGCATAAAAAGAAGCGTTCAATGTGCCTATTTCAACAAAGTATTTTTAAATTTAAATAAAAATAAGTTTTTTTTTTACCTTCAAGGGGTTCTGCAAAAATTTGTATAAACTCCAATACGATATTGTCTACTTGGAATTGTTGAGCCAAGCGATTAACAAAAGCAGGGACCTAAGAAAAAAAAAAAGAGGTTGATTATAAAAATTAAATCTAAAATTTAAAAATAAATAAAAAACCTTAAAATTGAAGAAAATATGATTAAAATTTAAAAAAATATTCATTTGAAAACCGAAAAAACTTTACCCAACATAATGTCTGAATTAAAATGACTGCGATGATAAGATGAATAGTCCTCTCGATAGAATCGATGGTCTCAGAAGAAGAGGCAATGTGGTCTGAACGGTCAATTTGCTTCCAAATGTTTTTCTTTTTGAAGATGGTGAGGAGAAAGCAAGTGATGTTAATAAACAACATGATTACAAAAGGAATATACAAAAAATAAAATCTGTAAAGTCCCCTATCTTCAATCCAACTAATAAAAAAAAAAAAAAAAAGAGTTAACTTTAAAAAAATGAATGAAAATTTGGAAGAAAATTTTACCAATACTTTGAATACAATAAGAATTACAAGGAAGATACAAAATTTAAATCAAATAAAATTTACAAACACGGCAGGTCCTTCCAAATTTAATGTCTTTTATAAAAAAAGAAAATAAACAAAAATAAAAATAAAAAAAAATTCTTATACTTTCATCATAATCAAAGTTATTGTGGAAGGTCCCCAACCTAAAATCCAATAAATGATTTCGGTTTTCCAAGAGATGTTCCAGCTAAGTTTTGCAGTTATCCTTTGGAGTGAAAATGCCAAAATACATGTCCAAGTCATAGAAGACAAGGCTCCAAACTAATAAAAATTATAAAAACTTTAAAGAAAGTAAATTTATCTTTTCGAACCTGCATTATATACGCTGTCACTGCACAAGCATCCATGTGATTTTTCAAAAATGACATTCCTGTTTTAGATTGAATTGATTAAGAATTATAAGAGATATTTCTATTAATAGGTATTATAAAGGATATGATGGTATTATGAAAGATATTCTTCGTTTGATGAAAAGGGATTTCTATTTCCACTTTACAAAATATATATTTATTTTCTCATGCAGATAAATTATCAAATTCATTTCATATTCCACTATTAATCTTAAAAATTTTACTTCCAAATACAATACTGATGGCAGTCAACAAATCACTGAACAGCAAATAAAATATTATTCTGTATCTGAAGCTCATCATCCTTCCAGACAAAATAATCAGCATTATAACGATGATCAATCCAAAGCAAGAGATAGATCCGACTTTTGAAATTAAAACGATAAAATTAATTATGGTCCAAAAATGAAAAATTGATCATTCTTACCTGTATATTGGATAACTGTAACATCATGTTGAAGTTATTTACATTTTTATTGGTAAATATTTTGTGAAATATTGATTATTAATAAACTTACCTGTGATTGCCTCATTTTGAGCAGGTGTCATTGAAGCCATTGTGAACATTGCAAAATTTACAATTCCTTTTTTTTTTATATTTTTTTTGAAAATTCTTAATAGAATTCAAATTCAATTCAAACATATGACTTTTTGATTCAACATAATTCTCTATTCCTTTTAGAAATTTGATAACAATTTATTGTCTATGTTCAATTCTTCAATGACATAAAAAAAAAATAAATGGATTGATTATATCACCCATCAAATTGCAAAGCTCATATTTTCCATCTTTGATAATTGTTCAATACTTTTGTTGATCTAGATAATCTCAAATTAGATACTTATTACAATTGATTTTTATTTTTATTTTAATTTTTTTGATTCGAATAAATAGCATATAAGATTTTTGGAATAAAACTTCCCAATACTCCCCAAATGATCAAACTTTGAATCCCAATCTTTTCAAACATAATTTATGCATGAATATCTCTTTCGGACAATTTTCCTCTCCAGATTGTACAACACATAAATCTCTTGGTTTTCTCGTTTCAGGGCATACACAACAAATCTTTGCATCTTTAGGTGGTTCATTAGGAAATATCTCATCTACATCTTCAATGTTGAATGAAGGTTTATCAAATTTGAATTTAATATCAGTATAATTCATTTTTTTTTTATTTTTTTTTTTTAAGTTGATAAGAAAAATTAAAACAAAAAAAAAAAACAAAAATAGAGTATTGAAGAACCAACAAGATAATATTTAAAGAATTTTTCTTTAATAAAGTTTGAAATTTATCAAACAAAATTAAATCAATTTTCCAAGTTGTTTTTCAAAAAACGATTGTTCTTTGTGATTAGTCATTATCTACTTGTTCTTTTTCTTCATTGATGTTGATTTCTTTGAAAGAATTATGATTCATTTCTTCAGTGATTTTCAAACTGATTTCGTCATAGATCTCAGAGAAATCTTGGAACAATTCTTGATTATCTTTATTTTTTTCCATCAGACCTTTAAAAATATCTTTTGCACTATTGAAATGATTCAAAGCATCTTCAGAGGAATCTCCAACTTGATAAGCAAGACCCTAGAAATTCAATTTAAATTTATTAAAATTGTGGCAAAAATTTTTATTAAATTTTCTTATTACCATAACAAAGTGGCAATCAGCCACCAATCGGTCTCCTGGAATCAACTTTTCTCTTACTTCAAGGGCAGCAGTGTATTCCTCAATTGCTTCTTCAACATTCTCAGCATCCAAAAGAGAATCTCCCAAAACCATTCTAACTTCTGCAGATTTAAGTAAATCTCCGCTTTTTTCATAAATAATTCTTGCAACCTTTTAAAAAAATAAAATTAATAAATAACTGTCAAAAATTTTTTTTTATTTCTTACATCCAAATTTTCAAAAGCCAATTCAAAGAAATCATCATCTTCCTCGATTTCTCCTTCTTCCAAATCTTCTTCTCTTTTCTTTTTGCTGTTTTTTCCGATTTGTGGCTTTACGATTTGGTTTTCTCCATTTTGTTCAATCATATCTCCTTCTTTTTCGATGATATCATTATCTTCTTCATTTTCTTCTCCTTTCAATCCTTTGACCAATGCATCAATTAGATATTGTTGCATCTTCTTTGGATCCATCATTTCATCGAGTTGCTTCTTTGCAATAGCTGCCAATGTCTTTCCACTGTAGTAATATGCTTCTGCACATTTTAAATCAGTTTCTCCGTAAAGTTCGATTTTCATTTTCAAGCATTGATTTAGAATATCCATTGCTTCTTCATCATTTCCATTTATATAAAGGAATTTTCCCTATTATGGAAAAGTATAATTATTGGAATTCAATTTGAAGATTTTTTTAAATTTTACTTTTTTAAATAATTCTTCGGATAGTTCTTCATTATTTGTGTTTTCAGAGATTTTGATTTCTTGTACAGTTTCCAACATTTTTATGATTTTATATCGATTTTTTTTATTTATTTTTTTCAGTTTACATTTGAATATTCTTTTTTTTATTTTTAATGCGCCAAAATTTTTAAAAAATTAATATTAACGATTTTATTAAAATAATCAAAAATAAAAGAAAAATGCAGAAAAATAATCTTTTAATTGATCAATTTTTTGGTATTTTTAAGAATGTATGTATAAGAAGCTTTTCTGCATCTCAAGAATTATTCATTGAAGTGGATAGGTGAGAGAAATATAGTTTTTTTACCCAAAATTCAAAAAATCTCAAAATATATAGAGAACCTGTTGAAAGTGGGAACAATTTTGAGATATTTAAAGGAATGGAATCAAATGTGAATCAAATGAGAGATAATGCATTAGAATTGGAAGTAAATATCCTTTAAATACGAATAACAAACGATAACATTTTATAATAGGCCAATGCACATCTATTATCATTATCTGATGATTACAAACAATCATTGGAGAAATACTATCAATTGGAAGAATCAATATCAAATCTTCTTTCCTCCCTAACGAACAAATACGAATATGAACCACCACAAAAAGAAACAAAGAAGAAATATTCACTAACAAACAACAGAAACTCATTTTTAAACTCATCAGAAGGAATGAGCTTCTGCCAAATGGACACAAGCATCGTTTCACCCTTCAAAGATAACTTCTTGAATGATCCATTAACACCAAACTTTACAATAAAAATAAGTGACTTTGGAAATGCAAAACTAAAAGAAGCAAGTAAAGAAACTTTTCTTTTCTTTAACAAATCAATTTTATTAAACCAATATTTTCTTTCAATAAATAAAGAAATGAACGAAAATTTTAAACAAGAAACAACCAAACAAGGGACATCCAAACAAGTGATACCAAAACTAGAAACAATGGAGTTTAACAAAGAAAACATTTCTTTTCAAGGAGACTTATCACTTCAAGATAATATGTCATTACAAGGAGATAATATGTCTTTCCAAGATACTTTGTCGCCACAACAACCCAAAGAAACCACCTCAGTTCAAGAAGAAAGATTGTCTCTCCAAGAAAACTTATCATTCCAAGACAATACGTCCTTTCAAGTTCAAGAAAACGATCTATCTTTTCAAAAGGATGAGTTTGTTGACAACAAAGATAAGTTTGAATCTTCTTTTATTTTGTCTTCCAACTTGTCTCAATTAGACAATGACAATGATACTGAGAAAATTCCATCTACTCCTATTTACATCAACAATACGAAGAACAAGGAGAAGATCAAAAACAAGAGCATCACAAAGCCTATCAAGAAAGAAAATGTAGTTCCTTTCATAAAGACATTATCTGAGCAAGATTATAATATTGCTCCATCCTATCTTACTTCCCAGATTTCTATCCAATTCATCAATTCTTCTATCAATGATCTCAATCACTTCATTTCCGAGAAGAAGGCCATTAATCCAACCATTGGTTATTTTTCTGAGGATGAGGTCAAAGATTCTTTGACTTTTGGTCCTAAAACAAGGACCATCTTGCTATTTCTTCTCAAGATTGGAAGAATCTCTTCCATGTTTGTAAATGAAAAAAATGTTTTCAAAATCTAATCAATTATATTTAATAAATTAAGTTTTATTAATGCATTTTTCTGGATAATCTCTTTCATCTTCATTTGTCTTTCATCAAATTGAATCCAAATTTTTTTATTTTTTTATATTTAATTTAGTTTAACTTAAAGAACCATTATAATTAATCCATTTGAGAGCTAATAGATCTATTTTATGATATGAACCTGATGCCATTTATAACATCAAAGTATATTTGTTTAATTTATTTTTAAATTATAAAATATTCAATTTCTGAAACTTTTTTAATAAAAAAAATGAGTGTTGTTCCACTTGTGATGAGAAGGAATTTTATGATTTTGATTATTTTGGCAATATTTGGAATTATGCTCATTGACGCCCAAAATTGTTACTATCAAGTGAATAAATATCGAAGAAATAAATATGGAGAGAATATTGTGGAATTGAAATGTGATTATGACAACAAAATAAATGAAAATGAGTATTATAATACACCAATGGAATATGAATATACCAATCAAATGCCATATAATCAACAATACAAAAACAATTACCATCAGAAAAGAGATTATGATTCTTATTCTCACAATTATGTGAAATATAGAAATAATGAAAGAGATTTAGAAGAAGAGGAGAATTATGAAGAAGATTTATATCGAAATGAGCACAAAAGTCAAAAACCATTCTATAGAAATAACAAAATGAAGAGAAATAACAATGTACTTGGTACTCCTTCAAGAAAAATGCAAAATAGAAAATTCAAAAGCAAGCATATAAATAATGTAAATAGAAATGGTAATTATAGAGAAGATATAAGCAGAATAAATAAACAAAAGAAGTTTGTTGAATTGAGGGGATTGGATGAAGCAAAGAGAAATTTCAAGGAGCTGAATAAATTGAATAAAAACAAAGAAATAAACGATCAAAGAAGAAAGGGAAGGAATTTAGAAGAATATGAAGCGGAAAATGCAGATGATGGGAGATATGTAAAAAGGGGGAAAGTGGTGAATGCAAATGATTATAAGAGGAAATATTTTGAAAATTTGAACAAAAAGAAATCGGATTTGGAGAATTCCAACAAAGAGGAAGAAAAATCAGAGGAAGTAAGGGGGGAATCTTTTGGTGAACAAGAGACAACTTATCATGATGAAGAACAAGAGGAAAAAGAAGATCCTCCAAAGAAAGTGAAGAAAAATCAAGAGAAAAAGAAAGATATAGAAGAGGTTACAAAAGAAGAAGAGGAAGTTAATGGTGAAATTGATGAGGAATTGGAGGCAAAGAAAAAAAGAAAGAAGGAGAAACATGAGAGAAAAAAGAAAAAAGAATTAAAAGAAGAGGAGAAAAAGAAAAGGATACAAGAAGCTTGGAGAAAGGAAGAAGAGAGGCTCAGAAAAAAAATTGAAGAAGAGGAGAACGAGGAGAGAGAAGAGAGGAGAAAGGAGGAAGAAAAAAGGAAGAAAGATGAGGAGGAAGAGAGAAACAGAACAGAAAAGAAAAAAGAAGAAGAGAGAAAGAGGAAGGAGGAGGAAGAAGAGAGAAAAAGGGTTGAAGAGGAGAAGAGAAAAAAGAAAGAAGAGGAAAAGAGAGAACGTGAAAGAAAGAGAAAGGAAGAGGAAGAGAAATTGAAGAGGGAAGAGAGCGATAAAGTTAGAAAGGAGGAAGAGGAAAGAAAAAAAAAGGATGAAGAGGAGAGGACCAGAAAAGAGGAAGAGGAGAGATCGAAACAAGAAGATGAGGAAAGACAAAGACAGATGGAGGAGAATCAAAGACAAGAGGAAGAGGAAAGACAGAGAAAGGAGGTCGAGAGGTCTAAGAAAGAAGAGGAACATAAAAAAGAAGCAAAGTTGTCGAAAGAGAAGGAGAGATTGGACAAGTTGAAGAGTAAGTACAAGGACATCCTCAGCAAACTCAAGAATGATAGCTTTAGTGAAGAATCTGATGATGAAGGGTCCAACGCTCGTTTTAATAATGAGAATGAAATCAAAGATGAAGAAAATCAAAGTGAGAACCACGCTGAAGACTCTGAAAATGAAACTAAAGATAAAGAAGATGTACTCAAAAAAGAAGAACCTGAAAGTTCTAGTGATAAAAAGGAAGATGTTTCTCAAACTAGCAACGCAAATGAAAAACATATTAAGAAAGTCGACAAAAAAGAAGACGAAGGTAGAGATACTGAAGAAAACAAAGTTAAGGAGCTTGTGGTAGATACTCCTGAAGTCAAGAAGGATGTTGTTTCTACTAATAGCGCCGAAAAAACAGAAAAAAGAAATGAGAAAGAAGAAAAAAAGGTCAAAGAAGAAAAGATTAAAGAAGAAATCAAAGAAGAGAAAAATAATAACTCACACAAAGTTGATTCTCAACAACTCGATATTCAAATCAAGAAAGAGGACAATCAAATTGATCCTTCTCAACAAATACAACCAGATACCTCTTCTAAGACTATCCAAATTGAGAAAAAATTTGGTGATGAAAAGGTTGTTGTCTCTGTGGAAGACAAAGATAACGTTCTAGAAAAAGAAGGGTTGAAAATTGAATTGAATTTGAAAGATGTTGTCGAAGACAATCAGGATAAAAAAGAAATTTCTAGAAAATCCAAAGAAACTAAAGAAGATGAAAGTGTAGAGGATGATTCTTCCATTGATTCTAAGAATAAAACTCACAGTATTGACGAAATCGATTCTAATTTTAATTCATCTCTTAATGATTCTGACGATTCCAATGTCGATCTTTCCAGTTACAATATTATTATCCAAGCAAAAGATGATGAAGATCAAGATGAACCCATCAAAGAAAATGAGGTTTATTTCGAGTCTGTACACGATAAAAAGCCTTCTCAAAAATCAAAAAGCGTTAAAGAGACACCCAAAACAGAAAAAAACAAAAATAATGAAACGGAGAGAGTCAATAACAAAGGAAACGGTAAAAAAAATGATACAGTAAAAGTAACTAATCAAAAACAAAACATTTCCGAATCAGCCACAAAAGAAAACAAAAAAAGCGATGCTTCCAAAGCATCCAATCAAAACTCTGATCAAAAAAACAAAACAGATGTACCTAATGATGATAAAAAACCTGCAAAAATAATCAAAAAAGTGTTGACAGATGCTGTGAGAGAATCTGGAGGTAATATCGAGGCAGGTCTCGAGATTACTGGAATGAAAGATGTTCTTAAGGAAATAGCTCATTCTCCTGACAAACCTTTGACTGGTGATATTGTTGCTGACTCTATTATCACTGCTGTTAATAAAGTAAAAGAACTTGGAAAGGATATCTTTGAAGATAAAAACGATGATAAAAAAAAAAAATAATATAAAAAAGTAAATAATATAAATTAAAACAAATTTTTTCTAAAATTTTCTTATTTCCAAAAACTCTAAACTATTTTTTATTTAATTTTTTTCGTTCTAAATTTGTCTTTAAATTAATGAAATATAAAATTTAAAAAGAAAGTTTACAGATAAAGAAAAGGCAAAAAAAATATGTAAAAAAAAATTGAAATGTTAAAGTTATTATTTCTATTTGGATTCATAGTACTTATTAGTGCTCAATCCAAAGAGATGAATGTTAATGAAAAATGTTATTATAACGATGAAGGAATGGTATGTATAGACTCGACATCCAATTCTTTAAAATTCTCCCCACATCCCAATGATAAACAGAATAATAAACAATATCATAAAGAATATCCTCCTCCATTTAATGGTGGGAGAAATAACTATCCTAAAAGGGATAATGAAAGAGATATAAATGCAAAAAACATCTACGATAGATATAACAGTTTTGATGATTTGAAAGATATATATGGCAGATATGGAGGAAGAAATTCTGATGATTATATGGATAATGATTTTTATAATCCACGCAATACAAGGGATGAAATGAGATTTCAAGATGATGATATATTCTTCAATCCATACCATCGAGAATATGATTCGATGAGAAATGATCCTCCAAGATATTATCAAAGAAAGAATAGGAATAATCATCAAAATGATCATGATCCAAGAGACAATACAAGAAATAATCAAAGAAATCAAAATAATCCAAAAAACCAACAAGATCCAAGAAATATTGGAAATGAACAAAGAGATTCACAAGATCCGAGAAAAAATGATCCAAGAAATTCAAGAGATCCTCCAAACAATCCAAGAAATGATCAACCAAGAGATAATCAAGAAGATTATTGGAGAGGTCATCAAAGAAATGGACAAATGAACAATCAATGGAAGGAAAGGAGAGAGAAAAGAAATGATGGTGGGTACAATCAAAGGGGAGAGGGAAGATATCAACAGTATCTGAGAAGAAACTATCAAAGGATGCTACAAACACAGATGTTCCAGAGGAAGCTGTACAGATTGCAGAAGCACGAGTACGAGAACAAGAGGATTCTGATGGAGATCAAGAGATTGGAGAGGATGATTAAGACAAAAAACAACTTCATCCTCCAAACCATAAACGAAATCAGGAACATCATCATAGAAGAAGATTACGATGACATTGATGATTCTCCTCATAACAATGACATCAGGTTTTCTCATTCTTTTCAAAAGACTTCTCGTGATGTTAAGTATAATCCCTTTTTCAATCCCATTAAACAAAAGAGGACATCTCGAACTTCCATCTCTCAAAACAACTTGGGTGTCTTCATGAAGAATGGAATGAACTCCAAACTTTTTTTCGCCCGTCAAACTAGATCAAAGAAGGAGGATTTGGATTGTAGTGGTGGGAGTAATCCTTCTCCTTCCGATAACTCTGACGAACCTTTTTCAGAGGGCAATCCTTTCAAGTTGAGAAATAGTTCCAATCCTTTTTCTGGAAAACCTGAACCAAAGCTATCCCATCAACCACACCAACAAAATCAAAGAAGATATCAAAGAGATCTATTGCCTTTGAATTACGATTATGATGATCAATTCAGAAGGACAAGGTATGAGGATTTTCATCCTACCAATCAATATTCCCGCCAAAGTACTTTTGATCCTTCTTACTCACAACAATGGGATCATGGAATCAATTGATTCAATTGTTGGCTATATTTCCAATTATTTATTTGTATATTCACCATGTATTTTTAAAAAAGTTGGCTAATTTAAACGTCGATTATATTTATTCACTCAAATAAAATTGTAAATTGTCTCTTTTTTGTAACTTTTTTGGATATTTCAAAAAATTAAAAAATTAAAAAATGGAATTAGAAGGTAATTTTCCAATATATACAATATTTATTTCTTTTAAACAACAAAAGGAGGAATACAGTTTCTTTATGATCTTGGATTTGTAGATAAAGAAGAATCAAGGAAATATCTAGGCCAAAATGAAATTTACAAATTAGTTGATGAAAAACTAAACAGTCCTCTTCACAAAATAGCAATAGAAAAGAAAATATCAGAGAGTAATGAGGATATAATTGATGATGGCTTAATGGATTTATCAAAACAAGAAATTCATTTCAGTTTGGAAAATATAAAGTATCTGATTGAAAAAAAGAGCGATTTGAACTTGAGAAATGAGAATGATCATACTCCCTTACATATTGCATCAATGAATGAGGGAATTACATTGGAGATAATAAAATATCTAGTGGATAAAAAGGGGGATTTAGATTTAAAGGGAAATCTTGGAAATCTTTCTTTTCAGTATCTCCTCAAGAATGAAGGAATGCCTCTTGAATGCATAAAATATTTGATTGAACAGAAATCAGATTTGAATCAGGTAAATGAGTACTTGGATTCAAGTCTCCACATGGCATGTTCCAATAACAACATCAATCTTGAAACTATAAAGTATTTAATTGAAATGAAAGCACAAAATAATCTTCAAAACAAATTCATGTGTCTCCCTCTCCATATCTATTGCAACCGAAGCTCAATTGATAAAGAAATTTTGAAATTGTTGGTTAATGAAACTAACGTCAAAACAAAAAATATGAGAAAAAACACTCCTTTGCATAATTTATGTTGGTACCATTGCATTAGTGTTGAATTACTACAAAGTAAACTTTTTTTCTATTTGTTTTTAATTGTTCAAAGTTTTAATAATTCATAAAATAGTTTTCTTAGAATCAAAAGCTGATTTTAACAAAAATAATTATGTTAAAGAAACTCCTCTTCACATTCTTTGTCAAAATCCTTCTGTTAACAAAAATATTCTTAATCTTGTTTTAGAAAATACCAAATTTCCTTTCATAAAGAAAAACTATGAAAATAACAGCCCCCTTCATTTACTTTGCTCTAATGAACAAATAAACATTGAATTATTCGATTTTATGATCCAAAATAAGTCAGAGATCAATCAACCTAATTCTGTTGGAAACACTCCTCTTCATTTACTATTTGAAAATGAATCTTTTTATCTAAATTACAAACCTTTTCTCATCAATTTATTGTTCCATAAACCTAATTTCAAAATCCAAAATAAAAATAAAGAGAGTACTTTTGATTTGCTTCTTTTAAATCTCACTGAGACAAATAATTTTGATATCATTCCCTTTTTTGACAATTACTACAATGGGAAAGTCTGGAATATTCATTTACATACTTTATTTCCTGAAATAATTAAATCTAGAATATTTTCTTTTTTCATATCAATCAAGTTTGCAACAAAGAAAAACAAACTTCCTAAATACCTTCTTTACATAATAACTCAATATTTTGTGAATTATCTTTTGTGAATAAATCAAAGAATTTATCATTTTTTTTTTTTTTAATAATTGGAAATTGAATTTTCAATATAAAATTAAAAATATTTATTTTTAGCGAAAAAATTAAAAATTCACTTTCACTTAATAAATAATAAATGAAAAAAAAGATTTTATTTTGAAAGAAGGAATATTGGAAACTAACAAATGAAAAGAAAACAATTTATTTTTTATAGAATTTATATATTTCCATTTTTTTTAATTTTATTTCTTTTTTCTTTTTTTGAGAAAAGAATTTATTTCCTTGCTTCATGATTCCTTGTTTGTTCCCTTGAGTATTTTTTGAGAGGTGAAGTTGTTTTGAAAAAGTATAAGTGTTAATTTGAAAATAGGTTAACAAATATAAATAAAAATAAAAAAAAAACAAAAATTATTAACTTAGTAGATCTATTTGAAGGAAAAGATTAGAATAATAAGAAAATTTTAAATAAAAAAATCAATATCATTGAAATATAACATCAACAAAGTAAAATCCGAAAAATTAAATATTTCTTTTTTCAAATTCAAAAATATATTTTTTATTACTCTCCATTTAGCTAAAGTATAAAAAAAAAAAATATTAAATTTATTTTTTTATTTGAAATATAAAAAAAATGATGGGATTGCAATTGAAATTCATATTTGTAATATTGTGTATATTGATGATGAATAATATGGAAGCAAAAGCACAATATTCATTTTATGGAAACGACCCATATGGGTATAATGGAAGGGGAGAATATAATAACAATGACTATTATGATGGACAAGGGAATGATAATGAGGATGGAGGACAAAATCAATACGAATATGACGAAAATCATTATCAACAACAAAAAAGGAGATTGAGAGAGGATAATGAAGAGAGATTGGAAGAACAACAAGGAAGAAATGAACAGAAGAGGATAAGAAAGGAGAGGGAGAGAAAGGAGGAGTTGAGGAGAAAGAATGAGGCAGCGAAGAGGGAGGAGGAGAAGGAGAGAAAGAGAAGAAGAGAGGCAGAGAAGAAGAGAGAGGCGGAGAGGAAGAGGAGGGAGGAAGAGGAGAGATTGATGCAGGAAGAAGAGGAGGGGAAGATGAATAAGGAGGAGGAGCAGGAGGATGTTCAAGAGGAAAAGAGATTGAAGAAAGCAGAGAAAGAAAAGAAGAAGAAAGAACAGGAAAAGAAAAAGAAGAAAAAAGAGGAGGAGAAGAAAAAGAAAAAGAAGGAGGAGGAGGAAAAGAAGAAAGAGGAGGAGGAGAAGGAGAAGAAGAAAAAAAAAAAAGAGAAAAAGAAGGAGAACCCTTCCGCGGAAGAAACTCAGGAGGCTATCGATGAGTTGGATGATAAAGCCAGCGAGAGATTTGACGATACTTTGGATCGTGTGCTGGATTTCGAGGATTATCAGAGCATCAAGGAGGATAGCTTAAAGAAGGAGGAGGCATCCAATGATAAGAGGGAAAGCAAGATTATCGACGAGACCCTCGACAAGATATTGAAGCAGGATGAATTGGAGAGCAAGATGAAGAAGGAGTTGGATGAGGATAGCAAGAAGGGTGGATCCGAGAAGATGAAAATTTTGGAGGTTAAATTGAGCGACAAATTTGAGCAGGGTTTTAAGAATGGCTCCCAAACTTGCAGCCGCAGCAACAAATCGATTTATCAGCTCCTTGAATCTGCTTTGAATTGTGTTCAACAGAATTCTTTGAATCTTCGTACCCTTATGAATGCTCTCACCAAATTTAATAAAAATTCAGGTGAGGAGAGATTCAGATCCTTTCAATCCCAGATCTCCAATTTTTATAAGGATGGCAAATGTGTTTCTGGTTATCCTACTTCTCCTTCTAATAATAGGTAAAAATAATAATCCCTTTAAATTTTAATTCTCCTTCAATTTCCTTTATATCATTATATCATATCTTTGAAAATTTCTATTCAAATGAATTTCTTTTCAAATGAATAATTATAGATATATCTCAATTCCCTTTCATTTTTAAAACATTCAAAAAAGTTGAATTTGAAATTTCGAAAACATATTCTATTTTTATTCAAATATAAGACTATGCAATTTGTTTATGAATAAATTTCGAAAATCAATTTCCAATTTTGTCTTTTTCAATTGATATTCGCACACAAAATAATATTTATTAGAGTTACAATCATCAAATTAATTTGTTATAAAATTTTTTTAGTGCTCCATCACCAACACCTCCACCAAATATTATCTACAACAGCGCAAGTAATCCAAACAGCAATTTAATTCTTCCTTCTGTGAGATGGAACATTAACAACATCAGGGATGATGTTTTGAAACAAGCCAAAAAAGCAAGAGAAAAATTGAACAAAAAGAAAGTTGACTAATCCAAAACCATAACAATAACAACAAAATAAATTTTTTTTATATATAAAGTTGGAAATTTGATTAAAAAAAGAAATAATCAAATAAAATAGTTTTTATGAATTTTATTTGGAATTTTAATGCGAAAATTTGATTAAAAAAAAAGTTTGAAAAAAAAAGATCTCTTTTCTTTGTTCTTGTTTACAAATGAAATCATTTAAAATTTTTTTCCAAATACTTATTCAAAACATCTTCGCTAGGGGTAGTTGAAAAGGTTTTCCCCAAATTCTTTTTGATCCATCTTCTCTTTTTAATGCTGTTTAGTTTGAGAATATCTTCCAAGGATACTTTATCTTTTTTATCAGGAGTAATAGATTCAATTTTAGGTTTTTTAACTTTTGTTTTTGTTGCCTTAATTTTTGGTTCAATATCTACCTTCAATTCCATCACTTTCCTCTTTTTATCTTTGCATCCACATATTTCGGTGTTAGTAGAGAATACCCAAGTTTTATTGCAATCACTGCATGCAACAGCAAAATTTCTGACTCCTTTTTCGTTGACAATAGCTTTGGTTTCGTTTGTGCGAACAAAGAAGATGCTAAAAATAGGACCGAGACAGATTGCTGTTTTTTTTAAAGCAATATTATCTTCAATCTTAAAGATTCCTCCAAATTTGTATTCCCCCTTCTTCCCTTTTTCTGTCTTTTCTTCAATGGCATAAATGCAATCATTTTTTTTGCTTTGTTGTTTGTAGCTATTTTTCAAAATTTCAATCTCAGTTTTCCAATTCTCAAAATTATTTATTGGTTTTTGAGTAAAAATGAGGTAGTAGCAGTTTTGGCTTTTGATATTCTCTAGATTTTTAAGACAATGAATAAAATCGAAAATTTTAGTAAAAAAAATTACTATTATTTTGTTGGAGAAGATGTGAAACAGCAAGTGAATTGACTATTGACTTTGAATACTCTTTTTCATCTAGAGGAATAACTTTTTTGTTGTAAGTATCGTCCTCTATTAATTTGCATTGAATAAAAATGAGACTAGTTTCTTTCCTTTGGTTCAAAAAGCAAATTACAATGTCAAAACCCTTCTGATTTTTTTGAGTAGGAAAGTAGATTCTATAAGGTTTCATAATAGTAGATTTATTCATGTCAAAATAATCTATTTCCCATTTTTCACCCATCAAAATGCTTATATCTTCGATCGTTTTACCTTGTGAATAACTTTCAGCAGAATTCCTGAATAATTGTGATAAAGGTAAGAGTTTATCGTCGAAATAAGTTGAAAGGATCTTATTTGCGGTGTTGTCAGTCGTAAACTCTTTGATCCCTTTGAAAGAATTATCGTTCAAGACACTATCCCAACAAGAAAGGTTTAAAAGAAGAAAATGTCCAAAGTATTTATCAAAGAACTCATTCCCCATTGCTTGATCATTTGGTTCTGTTTCCATCGTAGAACGAAGGAGATTCGAATAATATTGATTTTGGCCAGAATTTTTGGCACAAGATTGATAGAAATTAAACAAAACAAACTTGGATGTGCTACATTCAACCATAGTTTCTTCTAATAATAACTTTGAGTAAGAAAAAGGAGAGAGAGGATAGGGACAAAGTATGTTCTCGTAGAATAACTTTGCAATCTTAAATTCTTTACTAACAGAAAATTCTGGAGAAACAGAAAAGCCACACAAAACAAGAGGGATGAATTTCCACGCATCGGTTTCCTTAAAAAGAGGAGGTATATTTTCTTCTCTCACTTTTTCCATGATTTTAAACAAGTTTTTTCCAACTATCTCTTTTCTTTCATTGAAAATCTCCCAACATTTATGAATGACACATTCCATGTCTCGAGCGTTGTTCGTCCAATGAAGAGCCAATGAAACCACAAATCTGGAGAGCTGATCTTTCTTTTTGTCAAAGTTGAATCCAGCAAGAATTTCATCGATATATTTGAGCAAATCATCAAACAGAGGCCAAGCGATCCTTCTACTAGAATTTTTAGATAATTTAATATCCTCTTTTGTGGATATTTGGTCTGGTTCTAAAGCAGTGAAGACGTTTAACAACTTGAGAGGGATGTATTTGTTGTTGCAATACAAATCTGACTGAGACTTTGTGACATCCATATTTTCTATGGATTGGTTGATATCAGATACCACTGTTTTGATTCCTTTTCCCCCCACAACATTACGTATTTCATCATAAGTAACGAAGACGTATGGAACTTGATTCAGAGATTTGTAGTTGAGTTCTTTATTATGGACCAGGATGTTTTCTTTCAAAACTTTGTCACTCCAAAAAACATAACAAAGTTCTATCATGTTTTCTATGTTTGTTGGAAGAAATGGCCAATAATCTTTGTAAAAATTTTTGAAATATCTTAATGGAAAGTTTTTGAAGAAAAAGCTATGGAACATCCTGACACTAATATCTGTATCGAGATCAATCCTTTCTCTCAAATTATATTCATATTTATCATTGAATTGAACTTGAATACTACACACTTTCTTACTAAATTGTTTGTATAATTCTGTTTCGATTCCAAAAAATTCACCCAGTTCTCCTTTCATTGCGGCACGGCATAAAGCATAATTGAAGGTTGTCCTGTTTTGAAAAATTTTGTTAAATTTAAATTTTAAAAATGAAATGAATAAAAATAAATTACTTGCCAGATCCCGATCCATAAAGAGTGCAAAAAAAAAACTGCCTTGTTTTTTCATCAACTTCTAATCGATGAGTAAAATTTGCTCTTGATTGTATCCCCTCTGTCATCTGTTTGAAAACGTAATCAAGACCAAAGAATTTCTTCGTTTCATTTGTGGTGAAAAAGGTTGAAAAAATAGTTGGTTCAGAGATGTCCTCTTTTTTGTATTCCTTGTGTTTTGGAAGATCAATAAGTTTTTGAAAAAGAGTGTAGACTCTCTGTAACCTGTTTTCTTTTCCTGAATCCCAAATATCTTCAAATAAATTTGTATTTTAAAAAAATTAAAGGAGGAAAATAAAAGATATACATTTTCCCACTTCTTTTTTTTCATTATCTTTTAATAAACGTACTATTTGCAAAATGTTGTGGGGTAAATCTTTGTCATTCATAGCTCCTTTTATTTCATTGATCACTTCATCGAAAGCGTTTACTCCGATACAATGCTTCAAAATTAATAATTGATTTTAATTTTTAATAATATAATATAATAATATTATATTTTTAAAAAATTCTTGAATTTTTACTGCATATTTGCCAGATCCCAATAATTGTGAAATTTCTTCTTTCATTTTATCACTTCTCAACATATCAACTGATGTCACGCCTTCATTGATCAAGGTCACAAAATAGGTGGACAATGATTTAATTTCCAAATAATTATATAATTTTTCGTACTATTTTGGAACAAAGAAATTAAATATTAAGAACAATATAAATAAACATTACCATGCATATTTCGTGATACAAGTCTTTATTTTTATTGTAATTATCTTTAATCGCAAAAAATGTTTTAATTGTTTTTATATTCTGATTATCAACAAGATCAATAAGAAATGGACCAAGTTTCAATATTTGGAGAAGATCATACAATTCATTATACTTTCATTGATTAAAATTTAGAAAAAAAAATTAATTAGGTGAAATATATTACCTGGAAAAGATATACTTCTTTTTTGAAGCCCAAAATTGATAATTTTGTTTGTTCTGTATTCTTATTTTTAATTATTTCATATAGTTCATCAAGATTATCAAGAATATTATTTGGGGTGAATATTTTAATGTCTATATCAGTATTTTTAGAAATGTATTCAACAAGATTTTTGTAATATTTGTTTGAATTATTTTCCATTTTTTTTTTTTTTAAAGATAAGAACAATCAAATGGGAAAATCAAAAAAAGATATGAACATTTTTAAATTTTTATTGTGACATTTTAGAATGTTATATTCTCAAAAGCCTGGGGGCGGTGGAGGTGGTGGAGGAAAGTTATTGCCAGGAGGAGGTGGAAAATCATTTCCGGGAGGTGGAGGAGGAAAGTTCCCGGGAGGAGGAGGGGGGAAGTTATTGGGAGGCGGTGTAGGAAAGTTGTTGTTAGGTGGAGGCGGAGGAAAGTTATTGGGAGGTGGTGTAGGAAAGTTGTTGTTAGGTGGTGGGGGTGGAAAATTATTGTCATAACCCACACTCTTCGAAGTAGCTAAAAAAAAAAGGATGAATAAAACTAGTTGATTGAAAAAAAAACAAAAAAAGAAAATACACTCAGACATTGAAAAACTATTGAGAGTGCTCATTCTATCAAAGTTTTGAGGAGCTCCTTCTTTAGCAACTTGAATAAAGCTGGCCTCATCCCACCCAGGTTCAGTAGGAGGAGAGAATGGCTCAGGTTTGGAATCACCAAGAGGAACATAAGACTCTAAAGTGGAGAAGATAGCATCATTGATTCTCTTTATTTCTCTAGCCTTTTGACGGAACTCTCTCAAATCTGCTAATTCGTATTGTTTCTTAGCATTTGGATCATATTCTCCTTCTTTTTTCTTCTTTGGTTCAACAGTGTTCAATTCATGTTCGTTGATTTCCATAATCTTTTTATTAAATAAAAAATTTTAATTTTCAAAAGTTTTATTTTAAATTATTTCCATTTTACCTTTAAGACGTGATAAGAAAAGTCAAACACTTCGAATTGAGGTCTTTGTTTGAGAAAGTAGATGAGGGTACATCCACCCCAAGCCCAACCATGTCCAAACAAAGCTTCTCCTTCCTTTTGGTTCTCCTTTTGTTTGTTGGGGAGACACCACACGTATTGCAAAGTAGACCACAAACGGTAGAAAGCAGTAGTCTTTTCGATTGCCAAAACTCCATTCTCAGAGAGAACACCTTGCCAGTTACTCCATACGCTTGATAAACAATTTTGGATTCCTCTCAATGCACTCTTGAAGATGGAGAAGTTGTCAGAGCTAGGTGGTCTATAGTAGAGATCTGCCTTTTGTGCAGAGGTGATGAGATCGGAAAGAATTTCGGGTACTTTGGCAACTCCCTTCTCCCTTTGGTTGTTGAGTGCAGAACACAAAGTATTGATGGAACTAAAGAATGGGGATTTGGAAGTTCTTTCTCCAGGATCATTCTTATGAAAAAAAAACATTAAATTTAAAGTTATTTAAAAAAAATTGATTTCTTTTACATAGTTTTCACTTGTCATTCCGAGGAATGGTGCAGTAACGATTAATCTCTTGGAAGTTTCAAATGAACGAGCCTTTTCCAACAACAAGAAGAAGATGACAGTGTTACCAGTCTCCTTAAAGTGCTGGTTGACAACTGGATTCAATTGATCGTACTCTGTGATATCCTTCAAGTTCAATTCGTAATAACCGAATGCTCCAACAATACCATAATCCAAACGAGGAAGTTTAAGGGTTGGAGGCAAAGCTCTGTTCAAAGCTTCAGTGTAAGGAGACAAAACGTTTCTGATCTTTGCATCCAAGTTATTCACAGTTTCTCCGATGATCAAAGGGAGGTATTCATCCCCAAGGAGTTCAATGATTGCTTCAAAATGTTGGATACCAAAGAATTTCTTATAAAGTTCCTCGATTTTGAAGAAAGCTTGGGTAAATCCTCTTGTACCAAAAAGCATAGAATACTTCTTCATGTTTATTTCATTATCTCTCGGAGGTTCAGGCGCATAAGGCTCGGAGGTTCTAACAAATCTTTGAGTCAACATATTAAAGTTGAAGTTTGGGAAGAAATCGTAAGCAAGTTCGAACAAAACGTGATTGGCAATTCTACCTTGGCAAGAGTTCAATGCAATTGTTCCATCTTTCTCGTGGTAGATAGACTCCCAAGGATCAAGAGTAAAGTCTCTGGACAACAATTCATAAGTCTTTCTAGTACACTTGATCAAGTTGTGAAGACCAACGATAGAAGTGATGTCGTTAGCTTCAAAGTGAGAAATTGCAATATCAATGTTCTTTCTCAACTGATTGTTCATACGTTGGGCAATCAAGGTGTTCAAATCGATGGAACGTCCCAACAATTGAAAATTACGTTGTCTCAAGAGAGTACCGAATCTACTCTTTGAAGGTTTGTAACGAAACTGATTTTGTGGTTGTTCTTGATGCTCTGAAATGAATTGCAAGTCTTTCTTGTAGTCCTTGTCCAACAAGATGGAAGCAGCTCTAGTCTTGTAGTAAGTATAAACTTGCTCAGAAAGTTTATAGATGAACTGATCGAAAGCCAAGTTGACTTCAGCTTCTATTTCGTCGTACAAGAATTGTTGTTTCAAACTGTTAAGAGCTCTTTCTGCAGCATCATTGTACAACTCGAAAGGGTACAAGGCATAGTCGTACATGGCAGTGTGATGAGGTTCAATAATAGAATCAGTCAAGATCCAAGGAAGAGACATTTCAATAGGAAATTGTAATTTCTTACTGATTTCCAAGTAGAACTCACGATACCACAAGTCTCCCAAATCGGAACATTGAATGATGGAGTTATTGAAGTCCAAAATGTACTTGTAGTTGAAAGAACGCTTGTAAAAATTTTCAAATACCTTGGTTTCTCCGTTAAAGTTCTTGTCGCTGTAGAGTCCTTTTTTAGGTCCGAGAATCTTGTGAGCAATGTAACCATACACGCTGTTTCTGATTAAAACCAATTGAGTAGGAGAAGGACCAACTTTTCTAGGGTTCCAAGTGATCTTTTCTTCTTTGGTCTTGGTGGTTTTCTTCTTTCCTCCAAATAATGACTCATCTGGTGGTTCAGTTCCCCCGATCCAATCAGCTCCGATGGTTCTCAAGTTCAACAAGTCTTCTCTAAGATCAGTTGTTTTCTTCTTTTGCTTGGAGATATATCTCAAGGCAGGAGTGATATCAGATTGAACAAAGTTTTGGATTTCATCGTGAATGGTGAGTTTCAAATGAGGAGCAAAGAGAGATTCGTTCTTAATGAGAAGACCAGAAAGACCTTTGATGAAACCAATGACCTCTACCAAAGTCCAGCATTCTTCAGGAGTGTAGTTCTTTTTTACTACACGTTCGTAATCTTGTAGGTCTTCTGCTTTATTGGGTCTTGCATACTTCCAAGCACTTTGCATCATAACAGCAGCAGTCCAAGCACCCAAATACTTGATACCTCTCAAGACAGTTTCGTAAACTCTTTGAGCAGTTCCCAAACCAGTTTCTTTGTTCAACTTTTTGTAGATGTGCAATTCGTTTACGAGGAGAGAAAGATCAGTTACATAGGTGTGATGTTCCAAACGGATTCTTCCAATAATCTGATTCAATTCGTAGTTGACTGCTCCCTTTGGATCAACTTCAAGTGGGCCAATCAACTTTTCATCAAAGTTAGGAGAGTTCTTCAAGATCAAACTCAAAGTGATTTGCATATCTCCATAAAGAGGAACAACAGGATATTTCTATAAATTCAAAAATGATATAAATTATAATTGAATACATATTTTCAATAAAGATAAATTTGAATCCTATAATAAAAGGAAATATGAAAAATAATAAATTTTACATCAAAGATTTTGGTGAATCTGGAAATTTTGATCTTTTTGCTTTTGAAGATATTCAATTTATCAGGACCATCCATCAAAGAAAGCAAGAATGGCATCACTCTCAACAACATGAACTTTTCATCAGGGAGAACAAAAAGCTCTTGCTCCATATAATCAGCGCACATGTTAGCAACAAGACTCAAAGTGTCATCAAATCCGCTCAATCCTTGCAATTCACTCTTCAAACTGGTGGTGATGCTGTTATTGTTTGCCAAGAACAAATAGAGGGTGTGATTCTCTTGGGTTTGATCATCATTACCCATATTCTTTCTCAAGAACCCGAATGCTCTCTTGAAGAAAGAGAAATCATTGTTGAGACATGCTTTCATATCTTTCAAAGCATCCAATTTGGCGAACATGTCCAACATCTTGATCATATGCAATACAAACTCTTCAGAATAGACCAATTTCTTTGCCAACCCATTCTTTACATTATCGGTTATTTGCTTGAAGAATGCGATAGATTCCTTTTGGAAGAACATCAATTTTTTCAACTTTCCTACTTCTGGCTCCAAGATTTCGTAGGTCTTCTCATAGATGGTTGCTTTGTTTGGATCATCTGTTGCTTTTACTCTTGGAACTGCACTTGAGCAACTTCTATAGGTATAAAGCATGGATTGGAAGAATTCTCCTTGTGATAAGATTTCTTGCATCTTTTTAATCTCTTGCATTTCTACTGTCCATCTACATTCAAATCCATTTGTATCACTGAAATTTGGATTTGAATATCCATCATAATTTATTGAGATTGATGGTCCTTGAATATTTGGTTGATCATTAGTCAGAGGAAAATCTTCCAATAATGTTATTGCTTGTTTAATTTGATTCTTTCTTTCTGGAATAGATACTTGATCCATTTTATTCCTCTAAAAAAAATATATATATAATTAAAAGTATTTGAATTGTTCAGATAATTGTAATCTATATTTTTAGATTTAAAACAATATATTATAGTAAATATAAAAAATTATGGTTTTTTGGCAAATAAATATATTGAGAAATTAATTGTTATTTTTATGAAAATGGGGAATTTGATTATGTAAGAAATATGGGTACCTATTTTTTTTGTTTGAAAGGATAAAAAAGAATTTAAATTTTTTTTTTTATTTATATTTCACTTTATTTAAAAAATGAGTATATTTTGTCAAATCTTCATATCCATCCATTCAATCAATCAATTGATTATTAATTATCTGGAATTTTGGATAATCTCTTTCTCAATTGAAATGTTGAACGAGAGTATTTTCTTTTGACAAGGGTTTTGGGTACAGGTGTGATAGTGGAAGATTGATCGGGGGACTCGTATTTCCTTTTCTGGCCTTGGTTTTTGGATTGAGGTGTGCTGTCATTGGAAGATTGTGAAAAAGTTTTGCTGACAAGTCTTTTCAAATCAAGAGATTTTGTGGATTTCTCTATTTCTATATCGTTCTTGGTTTCTTCAGGTGTGATAGTGATGGAAGATAGATTGGGAGACTCGTATTTCTTTTTTTGACCTTGGTTTTTGGATTCAGGTGTGCTGTCATTGGAAGATTGTGAAAAAGATTTGCTGACAAGTTTTTTCAAATCAAGAGATCCTGAGGTTTTGCTTTTCCTGGATGATTTTATCATCTTCTCTTTGGTTTGTTGAAAATTTTGGTCATATTTCTTGTAGCAGATATGGTATTTTGTATCTCCAGGACCAAATGAAAAATTCATATTTGAGGGATATATCTTTCCTTGCTTTTTTTCTGCAGTATCTCCTTTATCTTCAGGGATGAGGAGACTATTGCTATTATTTGGAACAATGAGATTTGTATTTTCAACAGTCGGAATTATTGGAGGGAGTTTTTCTTCTGATGCTTTCAAGAATTGCTTTTGGTCGATCAATTTGTTATTTCTTTTTATGCTATAAAAAATGGAACCACATAATTTGAATGAAGAAATCCCTTTCTCTTCCAATAAACATGCCACAATGAATAGAAAATGAAAAACTTGTACTGCCCCATGTTCCTTAATTCTCATTTTGCTTTCATAATCAATGACTGTCATAGATGATTCATCAATGGAGATATCTAATACATCAACTTCTCCTTTCTTTATTTGTGAAGAATAATTTTTTTTTTTTTTTCAAATAAAATATAAAATGTAAAGAATTTAAGATATGTTGTCAAGAAAAATTATTACCCCAAAAACGAGGGTGGATCTTTTTATAAATGACAAGCATTTATAGTTGTTGATTATTATATGGTTTTTTTCATCTTCATTCTTATTATATTCAGCATAATAATCATCTTGAGATTTTTTCAAGCATTGCAAGAATTTTTCTTTTATTTCCTCATCTTTTAACATGGTATCAAATTTTAATTGTATTTTCTTCCTTTCCAATGTTGCATTGAGAAGGTATTCAACATCTTTTATGCAATTATAGTTTCTTTTCTCAGGATTATATACCTCTGATCTTAGCTATAAAGGATGTAAAAATAATTTTTAATTATGCAGAATATTGATAGTAAAGAAATTTTACACTTTGTTCATTTACTATCGCACAGAGAGATAAGAGTTCATTTACTGACTGATTTGTTTCTGTTTGTTGGTTATCAATCTTATCAATTTTTTGATTTGTTTCTGTTTGTTGTTTATCAATTTTTTTGATTTGTATTTGTTGGTTATCAATTTTTTGATTTGTTTCTGTTTGTTGGTTATCTATCTTATCAATTTTTTGATTTGTTTCTGTTTGTTGGTTATGGATCTTATCAATTTTTTGATTGATTTGTAATTGAAAGTTATTTATCACTTTAATAAAATCGTTGTAATTTTCCATCCTCTTTTTTTTTTATTTTATTTAATATTTTCACAATATTCTTGTAAAATTTTGTTTTCTAATTTTTCAAAAACATTTATTTGTTTTGGAATTTTCTAATTCTATCACATTTTTTGCAGTTTCCTTTCTTCTCATAACACTTGTTGTGATAAAGAGCCTCACATTTAGAACATTTCTTGATGTTCTCTAAATCAAAACTATAAATAATTGTTTTAGAATTGCAACCTTCACAGTAGCTTCCCTTTAACTTGCAGGCCTCACAAAAATTGAGCACATGATCTCTGAATTCTTTAATATGCTGAGACAAAGTTCCAGCCAAGATTCCAGCATTGACGTCTATGAGATTTTTGATGGAAAACTTATCAATAGAAGGACAAGTTAAAAATTCATCTCCTAAAAGAAAAAATTCAATGATCAAAGAAAATAAATAAAATTAAAAAAAATAATTTAAAAAGAAAAGAAATCAGTTCAAATTAAAATAACAGCTTATCTTCTTAAATGAATTAAAGAAAAAAAAAACAAAATTTGAACCTTTTATTTGGGAAAGTGCAGAAGATCCACCACGAGGGCAAGTTGCGAGATACTCTCTCAAAATACTGAACTGAATTCTTAACTTGGAAACATAAGTAAGCTTGGGAGAGATAGAATAAATATTTCTGTTGACTTGTTTGATATCAATGAGACTGTTGATGTTCTTATCGATGTATTCTTTGGAGAGGTTGCTCACTGGGTGGAGACTAAAGTTCCACTCGAACACAATTTTTGTAGGGATGAGAGATTTTTCGTTTCCGAAACAGTAAGGAGATTTACAAAAGTGATGATTGGTATAAGTACCTTTTAAAGGAAGAAATGAATGAAAATTTAATATTCTTTTTAAAATAAAACAATTTTTTTTAAATAAATAAATAACTATTTTTGAATAAAAAAAACTTTTCTGAAACAAAACAAAAAAATATGATTATTAAATAGAAATTTTTCTTACATAGTTTTGCGTTCCCAAAAAAACTATAATTGAGAGTAACTGAACAAGCAGGACACTTCTCATTTTTGACAATTTTGGGATTGGCTACCAAAATGAAGGTGTGGATTTCACTGGAATAAATAGAATTGGTTTTGGCTTCCTCATGTTTGGATTCGACCAAATGAAAGTCCTGGATGTAATCGTCTATGATGTCCAACTTGTGTTGAAGAATGGTCACTTTAGGACTTTTGTTGTTGTTGTTAAAAAGTGGTTGTTTTTGAGTAAGAGAAGAACTGTTCGTGTTTGTATTCTTTTGGAAGACAAAAGAAGTAGTTTTTCTGTTATCAAAAATGTTGTTCTCGTTGTTAATTTGCAAACTATTCGAGCTCATACTAAGATGTTTTGTCTTTCCACTGTTGCTGCCTTCATTGTAACTAGTGGATTTCGTGATTTGAGAAGTGTTGTTGTTATTATAGTTATCAGAAGGAATATCAAAGTTGTAGTTTTTTTCGTCGTTGAGAAAGTTGAGGGACTCCTTCACCTCATCATCTTCGTTGTTCTCTACTTTGACTAGTTTTCCGTTGATCCACTCAAAACTGTCCGCTTCTTTTTTGACTTCGTAGCTTTGGGAATAAGTAGACTTTGGTTCCAATTTCTCTTCTACAGGAGTAGAATTTTGCTTTGTATTGAAGGGAGGAGTTTCTTCGTTTTCTATTTTTTCTTGGATCATCATCTCAAGCTCTTTCATTGATCCGAGAATAGTTTCAAAGTCGTTAGAATCCATGAGATCTTGGCCTTGCGCTTCTATTTTGATTCCTTCACGGTTTGTTTCAGTTTGGTGAGGAGATTTAGAATGGGTGATTGGTTCTTTATGATTATTGTTCGAATACTCTGATTCTAATTGCTTTTCTTCTTTGTTAGGGAGATCCTTGTTGGAATCTTTCTTTTCACTTTTTTTGTGGGGAGGAAATTTTTTATCGTTAATATTGAAAAAGTTGTACTTTTCGGTGTTGGTGACTTTTCCTTCAGGGGAATCAATATCAACAATCACCGTCAACTTTTTCTTTCTTTTTTTGTGTTGTAGAGGTGCTTTTTGGGTATCATTGTTTGTAAATGGAGTGATTTCAGGCTGAGAAGTTTCTTCCAAGACATAAATCCAAATGTAAGGATCATCAAGATCAGCTTCAAATGTGTCCAACTGGAATTGAGCAGGTCCAATCTTGTTCAGTTGAGAAATGACAAAAGATCTGTTTTGTTCCAAGAAAAGAAATGATTCGGGAGAATAATAAGTTTTGGTGAGAGTGTCTTCTAAAAACAAAGACTCGAGGTACTCTGTAATTTTTCTGTTATTCAAAGAATTAAACAAGAAAGTTCTTCCTCTGCCTACCTCATTTGAAACATCTTTGTTGTCCTTGATGTTTTCCAAAAAATCTCCAGTAGAAGGAAGACATCTGTCAATTTTATTGACATAATACCAATACGAAACTTTCTCGAACAAACTTCCCTTCTGTATTCCGTCATTGAGGACATTCTCCAAAGCGACACACAATCTAATCAAAGAAACATTACTCTTATAAATGATGTTTTTCCCTCCATTACTCTCTTTGTTGATTTCTTGTATTGCTTGTTCAAAGTGTTTGGTCAAAAGCTGGTGTCTTCTTGGTATTGTTTCTTCTTTTTTGACCTCAATCACTGTCTCTTTTGAACTAACGCTTGATGAGGTTGTTTTTTCTTTTTCTTCTGTTTGATTATTCTGAACATTTTCAGGAAGGGTTGTGTTTTCTTTTGTTGGAGGCTTTTCTATTTTTTGAGCAACAAGCTCCCGTTGATCAGTTTCAGTTGGTTTTTGATTTTCAGGAGTGTTACTATTACTCTTATTTATTGGTTGTGTATTTTGTGTTTCTTTAAATTCATTTATTGATAAAGTGTTTTCCTTTTCAACTAAAATTTCTTCTTCTTTAGTTTTAAGTATATCTTGTGGGATGTTTGTGCGGTTTTCATTTATGGAAAGGTCGGAATGATCACTTGTTTGGATGTTTTTTCCTTCCATTTCCTCCTCCTCATCTTCAGAACTGGATGAATTTTCTTCATCGTCATCAAGATCAATCAGCTCAATCACCCCTTTTTTCTCCACTTTAGGATTTGTTCTCACTAAACTTGGAGAAGAGTTAACAGATCTATTAAGATTAGGTGTGGATGGATGGTCAGAAATTTCTATGTTTGCAAGGTTTGGTTTTCTCGTTTTTTTCTTTGTCTTTTTTGTCTTTTTCTTTTTGATTTTGCTGGCTCCTTGAGAAGGTGTTATAGAAAGAGATCCTGGAGTGTTGGGTGTGTTGAGCGAATTTTTTAAGGAACTTCCACTGGATGATCCTATGCTGTTTGATGATTCCAAATTGTTTTCTGTTTGATTCGGATTTACTGAGATGGGCTCTGTTTTGATTGGGTCATCTTGGAAATCCCATTTGAATGAATCCCAATAATCTTTGTTATTCAATTCTTTCTCTTTAAAAAATAAGCTGAATTTCATTTCTCTCAAATCTTCCAGCATATTCAACATTTTATTCACTTCGAAATCATTTCTCAATGTAGAATGTATTTGATAGAATGATCTAATTTTGGTATATTTTTGATATATTAGCTCATTTTTTTGAATATATTGAAATTATTTCAGTATTTTATTTAATAAGATAGCTTTTAGGATCAATCATATTAAAATATTTACTTTGTCAATTCTTGATTATAAATCAATGCAGCAAGATAATCCTTTAACGATCTTTCATTCAATGCTATTCTCAAAAAGGCTCTTGTTCTTCCAATATCCGTTGTTGCGGATTCTTTAGCCAATTGAATGGATTCTTTGGCGAATTCGCCGGGTAAACATTTTGACAAGTTTTGGATGTAATCCCAATTGGATGTCTTTCCAAAGAATGCTTTATCTATATACCAATTAAAAAAGAAAAATATATCAAATTTTTTTGTTGAAAATTTGATATAATCTTATATATCATTTTATATGGTTATTAAATTGAAAACCTATCAATCCATCATTCAATATCTGTTCAATCAAAAAACATAGATGAAGCACCTTCTTATTTGTTTCGAAGAATACTACCTCATTTGATTCCTTTGCTTCTTTTATCAATCTATTTGTGCAAGAAGACAAATCATTCAAATAATCTGTTTATAGGAAAGAAAAATAAAATAAAATAAAAAATATTTGATTGGTTTTTTACTGGTGCTCATTTTTTATTATAATAAGTTCTCAATGATCAAAAGCAAATTAGCTGATTTTTATTAATAGGATTTCATAATCATTTGACGGAAGTTAATTTCATTTGGTTCATAATTTCCAAAATTCGTTTTTATACTCAAATTAAAGAACAATAATTG
>JAMYWO010000001.1:176404-188095 GCA_024220525.1 Cochliopodium minus | reverse complement strand
TTTTTTATTTTTTTATTTTTTATTTTTTTATTTTTTATTTTTTATTTTTTATTTTTTATTTTTTATTTTTTATTTTTGTTTTTTTTTTTATTTTTTATTTTTACCATGCAAAAAAGATCATCAGTTTCACCTTGAACTATGATTCTGTTTTGTTTTGAAAGTTCAAAGATGAAAACAAAATGTTCATCCTCCTCTCTGGTTCTTTGTAATTGAATTTTTGAAAAGTTCCTATTTAATCAAAAGTGAATACATTTTTATTTTATTTTATTTCAAATTTTTTATTTCAAATTTTTTATTTTTTATTTGATTTTAGTTTTTATTTATTTTTATTTGATTATTTTATTTCATTTCAAAAATTTTATTTTTTTTTTTATTTCAAATTTTTTATTGAATTTTTGATTTTATTTTTACCAAAAACTTCTTGATAGGAAGGTCTGTATTCTTCTTTTGTGTTGTGAAGGTATCCCTTCCCGTCTGGTTTTCCAGAAGAACTATATTCCATTCTCCTAAAAAATAAAAAAATAAAAAAAAAAATAAAAATAAAATAAAAATAAAAATAAAAAAATAGAAAATAAAAAATAAAAATAAAATTTGAAATAAAAATAAAAATAAAAATTTGAAATAAAAAATTTGAAATAAAATTTGAAATAAAAAATTTGAAATAAAAATTTGAAATAAAAATTTGAAATAAAAATAAAATAAAAATAAAAATAAATTTTAAATTTGAATTAAATAAATTATTAAATTTTAATTCAAACAATTTTTTTATTCTTACCCTTATAGTTGTACAACGTAACAATGCTTCCATCTACTTTTTCGTACACTCACCTTTTTGGGATCAGACCAATCCAATTTGGCTGATTTCCTTCGTTGTAGTTGAAGAATTTGGTGTATGGCAAACAAACTGCATTCCAATCATCATCTTCGTCAACAATAATACCTCTACCTTTTATTAAAAAAAAAAAATAAAAATTATTTTCACTGAAATAATATTTCTTTTATATTCTATATCAAGTATTTAAATTCATTTTTAAGATATTTTTTTAATTTCAATTTAATTTTAATGTGAATTCCTCTCCCCTTTATTATTTTTTTATTTTGGGAAAATCATTGATATTTTTTATATTTATCTGATGGTAATGTAGAATGCATTATCATCTGAAATTCCATCCTATATTATTCTAAACATATCTTTATCCTGAATTCCAAAAAATTATTGAGAAATATAACAGAAAAATGAAAACTCACAAATTCAAATGAAATTAATTGAATCTTACATTCATTGACAACCTGATGATTGAAATCAGAATCCACTTGGTCATATTTCAATTGGATCAAATTGGGATATTTGCTATGTCTTTTATGGGCCAATTTGAAAGTATCAAGTAAAGATTGCAATCCATTCTCGCGTAAATAAGCAACAGTCTCTAATTTTGGAAGTAACATTTTTTTTTTTTTATTATTTAAAATAAAATTTCGTTGAAATTGTTTTTTTTATTTGAAATTGTTTTTTTTATTTTATAATGGATTTGTCACTAAACACAAAGAAAAATAACAACTTCCAGTAGCATTGTTGATATCAAATTTGATTTTTTTGGGCCACTGCCAATCTTTGAAGTTAGGGTTGTTCACAATGTTTTTGGTATGAATAAAATTTTCTCCATAATTCTGTTGTTTCAGATAAACAGGACCTTGAAAAAAATTAATAAAAAAAAATAATAAAAGAACAAATTAATATAAAAAATAAAAAAAAAAGATAAATAAACAATAAATTAAAAATTAAAAAAAAAGATAAATAAACAATTAAATATTACTTTTTTTACCTGTTAAACCTAGAAAATAAAGTCCTTTTTTTAAGATGGTACTTTTGTCATTTTCGAAGAACAATAATCCAATGTCCTTGATTTCATTTCTCCACTCATCTACTAACTCAAAATTTTGATTGTATAAGCAATACCTCAGCTCTTTAATTTCAGAAGTTTCCTCTTGTTGATGATTTAAATTGAAAGGATTGAGAGTTTTCTCAAAAAATCTAAAAAATATTAATTTTTTATTTTTTTTATTTAAAATTTATCTTTTTTTATTATGATTTATTATTTTATTATGATATTATTTTTTATTTCAAAATTCAAATTATATTATGATTTCATTTCATTTTATTTTTTACTTTTTATTTTATTTTTTATTTTTTATGTTTTGTTTTATTTTGTGCTTTATTTATTCGTTGAATTTCATTTTTATTTTTTACTTTTTTACGTATAATTCCACTCCATTCAATATTGAGTCCACTTTCACAGTTATGGGAATAAACCGTATAGCCCTGTGGGGTTCAGCAATACAGTAGCTGTCTTCGAAGATGTAAGGATACCCGCATCTCTTCACCCTGTTTTCTTTATATACTTTGACTAATAACCTCTTATCAATCTTTCCAAATTTTTTGACTTCTTCTGACACATTTTCCTTTTAAAAAAATATTTATTTCTTTTAAATAATTTTTTTCTTTAAAAATATTTTTTCTTTTCAAAATTATTTTTATTTTTTTTACTTCTTTCTTTGCCATTTTATGTATCATCAACAAAAGTACTATCTTTTCCTTCAAATTGTTTGATACATAAAATTTTTTGAATCCACTCTTCATTGGACACAAAGCGCTTTCAATTCAAAAATTTAATATTTGATTTAATTCCTTTTTTTTTTTACCATTCTTTGAATGTTACAGTAAATATGAGATAATATGGTATCAATCTGAGAATTTATTTCAAAATTTTAAATTTTCGAGAATTTTTTTTTGATAAATTCACCTTCCACAAGTTATGCACTTGTATATTTCATTGTCATTATTCACAATATTACTCAAAGACTCGAATTCAAGATTATCCATGAACATTTTCTAATTTTTTTTTATATTTTTCTCATAAATTTTAAAATGTTCACCTCATATAAACAACAAAGGTTGATAATTTTTCAAAAAATCTTTTTATTGATGCAATATCTACTTGTTATATGATCCATATATTGTTACAATTTATATTATATGTTTTTCGTGAAGCTTGTTTCTCACATATTTAATGAATATATAGCTGATAACCAAAAATGATGACATCATACCAATAGAAGCCATAACCTTTATTAAAATATAATAAAAATTACTCGAAAGATATCACATGAAAATTATTTTTTTTTCTTACCCAGCATGCATCACAAAATTTGAAAGAATGGCATGATCCATGATGTTTTGAACATAGAGATGCAGTGATGGAGATTTGCATCATAAAATAAAGAAACAGAATAGAGGCTATGGAGAAATATATGTCAACAAAGAAGACCATCAATAACAATACTAATGCAAATGCTGAAAAATTGGAGCTTTCTTGACATTTTGCGCACATTGCTTGATTTATACAACAAAATATGATAATAACTGCTATTGATATCATCTTTATCATTCTATATCTTTGTTCTTGTTGATCATTCTCTTTGGATATTGATTCTTCATTGAAGGATGTTTCCAATTTAAATGATTCTGTTTCTTCATCATTCTCTATCAAATATTTTTCATCCCTATTTGTTTCATTTGAATCATCCAACATGATGGTTTAAAATAGTAATATATGGGCAAAAATATATTTTTGTATTGTGAATCAAATTTTTTTTTTTTTTCATTTCAACGAAATTTAGAAAACATTTGAATATATTTTTTCATTTTTTCCCGTACCTACATGTATTGGATCTGAATGATTAATTTTGTTTAATCATTCAATGATCATTTTAAATTAAAAAAAATATGAAATTTTTCAAACCAAAACATAAAATATTTGGAAGTGGGTTACGTAATTATAGCAACCATTTCAATTACATGGCAGATTCAAAGACATTCGCAACCAAATTGTTAAATATATCCCTTTCATATAAATATAAAGATAATCCAATCATCACAACTCCTATAGAATTTATATATGTAAGTATTCTATTCAATCCCATTCTGAGAATCATTATTTTTTTAGGAGGCAAGGAAATAAATAAACTCATTTATTTTTTATTTGTTGTTAGAATAATATAGAAAAACTTCAAGAATCAAGCCATAAATTGAAATCCAAATCAATAGGTTCTGTATTTGTTAATCAAAGACTAGTGTAAGAGCTATAATTCCAAAAATATAAAAATTTTAAAAATATTAATAATATAAATAATTCTTTCCCACAACATAGATTTTCAGAGATAAAGTATTTAGGATTCGATTTCGATTATACGTATTAGATCTTTTTTAATTTTATTTTCAAAAAAAATTATTAATTAAATAAAAAATAAATAGTCTCATCAATTATAAAGTTGAACTAAAGAAATGGATCTACGACATGGCACTGAAAAATCTTGTTGAAAATTGTGGATATCCAAAACAACTCCTAAAAGAATGTTACTACGATGATTCCTTTCCGATCAAAGGATTATATTTTGACAAGTAAAAAAAAAATCAAATTAACGACTATTCAATAGTTTACTTTATAAAAAATCCTCTAAAAAATTTTAAATAAAATATTTTTTTAATAAATGAAATAAAAAGAAAAAGAGGTACATTGATGAAATTAGATTCTTTTTCTCAAATAAAGACAAAGTACGTCTTTTTCGGAAGGAAACCTCTCAAACCGGAAATTGTTGAAGAGTGGTACCCTGGTAAAGTTATAATTCCTAGTTATTATGAGAACATAGTCGGATTGTATGATTCTTTTTGTTTGCCTGAAGTAACTTACAACATTTTTAATAATTATTATTTTAAAAAAAAAATTATTAATTATTTTGTAAAAGGCTTGTTTGTTGGCTGATATTATAGAATATTTTTTAAAAAATAAAATAACTTTTGATGGAGGAAATATTTATGGTAAAAAAATAAAAAATAAAAAAATCAAAAAATCAAAATTTTAATTTTTTTTTTTTCCTTTATAAGATGATGTAAATAATAGTGTTAGTAAATTGCATATTTCGAAAATGTTGCATAGAGAAGTTATGTCTAATCCTGCCTTGTACATAGAAAAAGATGACAATCTCCCTCTTTTCCTTCAAAAAATTAAAAATGACAAAAAGAAAACTTTTTTGTTGAGCAATTCTAGTTTTGGTCAGTTTTAAATATTTCTTTATTTTTAATAAACTTTATTTTTATTTCATTTTTATTTTCCTTTCTTTTTTTTAAAATAAAAAAAGAATTTATTGATTGTGGAATGAGTTTTATTACAAATGAATATTTGAAAAAAGAAAACATTGAACATTGGAGGTAAGAAATATTAAAAATTAAATTTAAAAATAAAAATATTAACAAAATATTAAAAATTAAATTTAAAAATAAAAAATAAAAAATAAAAAAATAAGTAATAAAAATATTAATAAAATAAAAAATAAATATTAATAAAATTAAAAAAAAGATACTTGTTTGATCATGTGATTTGTGATGCCAAAAAACCCTCTTTTTATGAAACAAAGAACCCTTTCAGGAAATATAATATGAAGGATAAATCTGTTGACTGGGAAGCAGTAACAAAGTTGGAGCTCAACGCTATTTACACTGGGGGCTCTTATTCTCAATTTATTAATCTGCTCAATCACAAGGGAAATGAAATTTGTTATTTTGGAGGTAAATAAAAATAATAATTGATTTTTGGACCTTCTATTTTATAATAAATATTTTTATTTCAAAAATTAATTTCTTTAAAATTTTTTTTAAAATTTTTTTTATTTCTCAAACATTTTATTTTTTTTTTTATCTATTTCTAGATCACATTTTTGCTGATATAAGAAATCCTAACAAGCTCAAGGGATGGAGGACAGGATATTTAGTCAGAAAAAAAAAAACTTTTTTTTTTTTAATTTGTTAAAATTTTTTTTCCTTATAAGGTTAGAGAGTTAGAAAAAGAGATAGTGATACAAAACACACCCGATTTTAAAACACTAGTAGTAGAAATCGAGCTATTAACCAACGCCCTCTCCACCATGCAACTCGCAAACGACCAGACCATAGAAAAAATGATCATTGAACGAATCTACGAATTATCCGCAAGAGTCTCCAAACTTTTCAGCAGTAAAAAAAAAATAATTTTTTTTTCATTGAATTTTTCCAATAATAATTATTAAAAATTTTTTTCTTTAAAAAATTTTTTCAGATGATTTTGGTTCTACTTTTAGTCTTAGTCTTCATCCTACTTTGTAAAAAAAAGAAAAAATTTTTTTTTTTTGTTAAATTTTCCTTTCTTTTTTCAGGTATGCTTATTGGATGCAGAAATATTCCACCATTTATCTTTCCAATCTTTCTAATCTACTTAACTACCCTCCCAATTACGCTTTTTACCCAGAAAAGACTTATTTGCCTCATGAAATTGATTATTCATTTCTTCACATTAATTGAACATTTTCAATAAAAAATTTGAATATTAAATTATATTTTCGGGGTGGCAAGAGTTGTTTTTGAATTTTAAATTTGATCAGTGTCTCAATTAACAATTTTACCTTTTTGGCTAATATTGTAATAAAATTCAATTTTGAAATTTACGATTTATATTCAAAAACAAACAATAGTTAGCTGGTAAATTGACTCATTTTTGATAAATAAGTAAAAGAATACAAAAAATTCTTAAAAACCCTTTTAAAATTAAAAAGAAATTTTATTTCATTTTAAAAACTCATTTTTTACTTTTTAATTTCTTTACAGAAAGATCTTGCACTGTCAAAATGATACTTCGCTTTTTTTAAATAAAAAAAAAAATTTCATTTTGAATTTCATCGGGGCTTCGGCTCACTCCGTCTTCGAGAAAGATTACTCTATGGTGATCTTTTTCAAGACAACCTTGTTGAGTTTATTTTGAAATTGTTTCTTCATTGAATGAATGGAGGTCTTATTGTACTTCTCTTCAACTTTAAAGACTTTTCAATTAATGAACTCAACTATCAAAACTTCATTTGGCGCGATCAAGCTCTTTCTTTTTTACATTATTTTTTATTTTTTTTTTAATTTACATTAATTTTTAATTTTTTTTTAAAACTAATTTTGAAAGGTTTAGTTTGTTTTGTGAAAATTTTTTTCTTTTTATCAATCTTATCCTATTTATAATTTCAATTTAAACTTTATCAAATTTTTTTCTTTTTCTCAAATTGAATTTTTGGGTAATTTGTTGGAAAATCTTTTTTAATTCTTTAATCTTTTTATTTTTAAAGAATTAAAGTTCAAACAATTTTATTTTAGTTGATTAAAGGACTTAATATTTTCTCTTTGAAAATTTTTGAATATTTAGTGAAAAAAAAAAAATATGATGAACCATTTGCTTGGATTTATTTGTGTAGTTATAAGGTAGCTTAATATCACATAAATTCATTTATAATATAATTATTTCGACATATATCAGTGGTTTATGTTTTGGTAAAGAAAATGAGATTCAATTAAATGAAATAATATATCAAATTATGACCTCAAGGTTCATTCATGACACCTATAAAGATATTCAAAACAGGAGATGGTATATTCTACCAAGTAATCAAAAATAGAAAAAAATGATATTAAGTTCTTTATAACAATTATATTTTTGAATCATTAGTGGATTATGTGTTGTTCTATCTTAATTGTGGGGTATATATATTTTTTTGAAAACAAAATAATTCATTGGAGGATGTTAATTTAATAAATTTATATTCTTACCAATTTATCAGATTTATATCGCATGCTATTGCAGGATTTGGTAATCACCATCCAATCACGCATCAATATTTTTTTTTACACAAATTAAACCCTTTTTGTTTAGAACTATCATTAGAACCATTTGCGATGATTGGTGGAGCAAGTTGGTGCATAGGAAATTTGACAGTGGTTCCGATAGGTGAAAAAAATTTATAAAAAAAAATAAATATATTTTTCAAAATTAAAAAACAAAGTTTCTGTGATTGGAATGGTATAATATTGAACGTGAAAAATTTCTTTGAATCAAAATTTTTCATAATATTAAAGGGAATGGTAAAAAAAAAGTTTTTAAATATTTTAAATGAATTATTTTTAAATTTATTTTTTATTTGTAGTGTCTTTTAATAAGTGGAATATTTGACATGCTGACAGGGTAAAATATGTTGTTTAAAAAATCAACTTTTTTACAATATTTTTTTTGTTAAAATAAAAAAGATGGTTTTGCGGAAGGTTCGGAATTTTGATCAAACAAGAAGTTGTCAAAACTCCTTGGTTGAATTACTTGGGGGTATTCTTGAGTGTCTCAAGTTTCTTTCTTTATTTTTTGGTTAATACATCAGTGTCTGAAAATGTAAAAAAAAAACATAAAATATAAAAAAATAAAAAATAAAAATAAAAAATAAAAAATATGATGTAATAAAATAAAAAAATAAAAATTTTGAAATAAAAACATTTGAATAAAAAATTTGAATAAAAAAATTAATAAAAATAAAAATTGATGATAAAAAATTAGGAAGAACAAAACAATACAATACAAAATAATAAAGATATGAATAAAATGGATTTTGATGTTACTGATGATGTTTTGGTTACTGAAATAAAAACGAATGTTATTTTTTCTTTCAAAAAAGTTATAGGTAAATATAATGATAAAATTTAAAAAAATTTAAAAAAATAACTAAAAAAAAATTTTTAGCGATTGTTGGTTCTCTTGGAGCCGGACTATTTTATGTAAAAAAAAAATGTTGTTCATTAAAATTTTTTAGAATAAGACTTGAAACATAGGGTTTCAACATGATACCTCTTCAATATCTCGTAGAAAAATTTCCTGAAAGAAATCCTATGAGTTTTGCGTTATCTCATTTCGCAGGAATATTTATATGTTCTACCATAAGTATAATAAAAAAAAGGAGATAATTTAATTTTTTTAATTTAATTTTTTAATTTTTTTTAAAAAAAATTTAGTTCTAATTTTCTATTCTTTCATCAAAAAAAATAAACCTGAAATTTATCCTGAAAGGTTCAAAAAGAAAAATTAAATTGAAAATTTTGTAAATTAAAAAAAAATTTTTGAATTTTATAAAGCATTTTGCCAGGTAAAAAAAAAAAAATCAAAAATCAAAAAATAAAAAAATTGTTAATTTTAAAAGGATTTCTTTCGGGACTCATATGGGGAATTGCTCAAGTTTCCTTTTTCGTAGCAAACGCCAATTTGGAGCTTGTGATTGCTTTTCCCATTGTGTGCAGTTCTCCCAGTGTTATTGCCAGTTTGATTGGAATCATTTTCTTTAAAGAGATTAAGGGAAAGAGAAATTTTTTGTTCCTATTGCTTGCTTACTCTGTTACTTTAACTGGAATATTGTGTATTTCTTTTTCCATCTCCTGATTTCTTTATTATAATTAAATTTAAATTAATACTTTTTTTTTTGTTTATTTTTTTTTTTGATTATGATTTTCAATCAAAAGAATGATATCTGTGTCCAAAATCACAAGAATCCACTTTTTTTGAAAATATCAAACAATATAACTTGAATATTTTGTTTTAAAAATTTTGGCGGGAAAAAAACTTTTCTCATTCTTTGTTTTAAAAAATAGAAAACTGTTCTAAAATCATACGTATCCTTATTACAAAATTATGTTTCTCTTTTTGTCAAAAATTAATATTCTGTATTTTCTTGATTTCCAAAATTTCTGATCAAATCTCTATCCTTTCAAAATTGATGAATTTGAAATCACCAGAAATTTTTTATTTGATAAAAAATTCATTTTATTTTGAAAATAAAAAAAGAAATGAAATCATGGTTATTGGGTGTAACTATTTCCCTTTTGGGAGCAATAGTTATCAATCTAGGTAACCAAATATTTAGAGATATGTTTTCATTTCAATGAAAAATTAAAAATTCCTTCACATTTTCTCAATAAGGAACCAATATTGTAAAATATGCACATAATATGAAAGAGACAGAAAAGAAGAATTCAAAATGGGCCATATGGATATTTGGTATAAGACTTTATACACATTAAAATAAATATTCCAAAAATAATTTATCAAGCTTATTTGAGAAATATCTTATAAACCTTTATATCATCAATATTAATGAAATATATAGATTGATTTTGACCTTATAATTAATAAGCCAAAAAAAAATAAATATATTGAGAAAATTACTTCAATATTTTTCTTAATTAGGATGGGTATTATTTGGAATTGGAAATCTATTTCATTTTGCAGCATTCCCATTCGCAGCACAAAGGTATCCTATTCAATATAAAGAAAATAAAATAAATTTAAAATTCACCCAAATAGATTTATCATAGAACTCTTTCCTTTCAAACTTTTTGATATATTCTTTAAATTCTTATAAATTTATTTCTCTGAAAATACTCATTCCAATTAATTTTTTTATTAAAATTTTTTTTATTTATTTATTTTTAAATTCTTTTTTTAAAAAGTCTTTTATCTGCAATTCAATCTTTTCAATTTATTGTTAATTTGATTTGTGCGAGAATTCTCCTCAAGGAGAGACTCTCCATCACTGCAATTCTCGGAACAGCACTCATCATGGTGGGAACTACTCTCGTAGCTGTGTTTGCATCACATCAAGGTAAACAAACCAAAAATAATGAAAATAAAAAAAATAAAAAAATTAAGATTAATTAATTTAAAAAAATAAATAAATGAATAAAAAATTCAATATTAAATAAAATTTTTCAAATATTAAATCATAAAAAAAAATAATTGAGAAATATTAAAATCTTTTAAAAAAAATAATTAAAAAAATAATTAAAAAAATAATTAAAAAAATAATTAAAAAAATAATTAAAAAAATAATTAAAATAAATAATTAAAAAAATAATTAAAAACGTTTTTTTTTGTTAGATAAACAGTATGACGTAAAAGAATTGTTGAGATTGTATTCGGGAAGGGGCTTCATCACGTTCATTTCCATCCTCATTTTGTTCGTGATCATTTTTTCCTTTGTTTTTTTCTATTCAAGGTACATCCTCATCAAAGACAGCTCCAACCATCCCAACAGACCTTCTCCTCTCTTAAAGAAATTTGCTCAGATCATGATGCCCCTTAGTTTTTCTTTCGTTTGTAAATTTAATTTTTAGTTTAATAAAATTATATTTTATAATTAAATTTTTTACATTTAATTTTTAAATTTTAATATTTTATTTTTATTTTATCATCATAATTTTAAATTGAATTCTTAATATTTTATTTATTTTAATATTTAATTATTAATATTTATTTTATTATATTTTAAAATATTTAATATTTTTATAATTTTATTTTATTTTATTTTAATATTTAATTTTATTTTATTTTTGTTGGTGTCATTCAATTTAAATTTTAATTTTTTCTTAGCTGCTAGTTTTGGAGTTCAAACACCATTAATTGGTAAATCTATAGCGGAATTATTGGTAAGAATTTTGATTATTTTTCAAATTTTTTTGATTAATTTCTTTTTTTAAAAAAAAAAATAAATAAATTTTATTTTTGTTTAGAAAATCTCAATTTTTGAAAAGCAAAATCAATTTAAATTTTGGTTTACTTATTTTCTTTTGTTGGATTTCATCATTTTTTCTGTCATCTGGCTGATGAGCTACAATCATGCCCTCAAAAAATATGATTCTCTTTACATTATCCCTGTAATAGGATGTAAGAAAAAAATAAAAAATAAAAATAAAAAATAAAAAATAAAAATAAAAATAAAAATAAAAATAAAAATAAAAATAAAAATAAAAATAAA
>JAMYWO010000001.1:154015-166906 GCA_024220525.1 Cochliopodium minus | reverse complement strand
TGATTTATAACTTACTAGATTCGATATTGTCTTGTTGAAAATCCATTCATTCCATTTATCATATAACTCTTGATCATTCTCATCTGAATTAATACACTCAAATACTATCTTTCTACATACCATCGGATCTTTAATTAACAATTTTTTTAGAGATCCTCTTTTTATTCCTCTATTTCTCAAATATTGATGGAAAAATGAGCTTATTCCCATTTTATCCTTTTCATTTGATATCACAGGCTTTGCAACCATTATCATTTCACTTCCCTCTTTCTCGTCTTTGAACAACACTTTCTCAAATGGCCAAATCAACATTGATTTCAAGATATCTTTTGATATAACAATCTCATCGAATCTTGGCAATATATCATACTCTTTTATTTCAAACAATTCGAAACTCATTTTATTTTTTTATTTTTTGAAAATTTTCTTCTAAATCAAATAGATCTTCCAATGTGGGTGTATTAATTGCATATTTCAATTTAGCATTATTTTCTTTTCAAAATTTTTTGAATTTTCTTGAGAAAATTCATTTTGTGTGATTTGAAAAAAGAGAATTTGTATTGCATTTTCAAAATTCAACATTTGGCTCATCATTCCCAATATTGTTTTATTCATTGAAAAGAAAAATGGATAATTCAATAATAAAAAAAAAAGTAGAAGAGATTTAGAAAAAATGAAGTATGAGTATGATCCTTTTGATGATGGAAGTAATAGTTTTCTAAAAGAAAGACATTTGGAAAAAGAAAAGGAATTCATCAAGAAATATGCAAAAGATCTTCATATGATCGAACAAACTATTGATGAATCATTATCCAAAGTATGGGATTTTGATACTGATCCTATTGAGCTGGATATAAAGCCATATGAACAAACTGCAATTATTGAATTGGCAAAAACAGACAATAAATTGTTCAGTAAAATCATAATTGTATTCTCATCACTATGCCAAGAAATAAAGAAGTTGAAATCAATTGTAAGAATTTATAACAATTTTACAATAGATCAAAAATATCCATATTATTGAGAATATAGATTTAATGAATCAAATTATTATCTGCTTCATTTATAAAATTTCAAAAACAAATTTATTTATTTTGAAAAATATGAATTATAATTATATTTTCAACAAAATACAATCATATATTTAATCATTGCATTCATTATATTCATAGGCTGAAACTAAATTCTATCCAGCATTTCTTTGTTACGAGATATATTCGGATGGAAAAGAAGGAGAAGTACAAATCCAAATGGGAAGAATGATTTCTCTTATTGTGGACCTTGAGAAGTTTGTTTTCAGATGTAACAATGTTTTGCAGAATTTGATGTGCCAATTGGCTTCCTTATACATTGGAAAAAGCAAGATTTACAGAACCACCTTTCAAGATGTGCATTTTACCACAGTATTCAGAGCGATGGGAGATCTATTGATGATATTTGTGACATTGGATGAAGTAATTGGTCAAAATAATTTATTTCATGAACATTGGGCAAAATACAAAAGGTATAATTACTTCAAGAAAATTATAATCACATCAATATAATAATTTATGATCATCATCTCAATCAAAAAACAAAGAAATAATATTTCATATAAATAAATTTTAATTCATTTTTTTTTAAAAGAATGAGCAAATTGATTTCATCAAATCCTGAACAATATCAAACCAATGGAGAAAAATTGTTGCAATTCGAAAAGTTGTTGCTCGGACAAGAAGGAAAGCTCTTCTCTGGTTTGATCTACCAAGACGCAGTCTCCTTCGAGTTTGACTTTCCAGGTGTAGTAGAAGTGAAGAACAATGAAGCTTTTAGAAAAGAGTTTGCAACTAATTTACAAATATTGCAAGACTTATTGGATGAAGAAAGTAAAATTCACTTTATTTATAATTTGTTAAAATTTTTTTAATTATAATTTAAACTTCTTTTTTATATTTTTTATTATAAAAAATTTTTTAATCAAAGAAACACACACTCATGCTAGTGAAAGAGTTTACCTTCAGATTTTAACTTTACATGGACTTTATTACAACATTTTTGCACAACAAACAGACAAGGTGCAGTTCAGAAAATTGTGGGATTTTAACAGAGTGATCCCTATTGTTCATTTCTGTGGTAACATTTTCATGCATCCTTCTGATTTCATCATCAAAAACTGTGGTATTATGATGAGGTCAGTTGGTAACCCTGACACTACCAACTATCGTGTTGGAATGATGAAGTTTCTTGATGAGAATATTGCGGAAAGAACAAAGGAACTCTATCTTCAAGCGAGTGTGTGGATGGTGAGAATGGAATCCAACCTTGGTAATCGTTTGCAACCAAAAGATATCATCAAAAGTAGAATTGGTCTTATAAAAGAGGTTTAAAAAAAAAAAATTATCATTTTTTTTAGAAAAAATTGTCACTCATAAATATTAAACAAAATTTTTTTTTTTAAAAAAAAAATACCAGGGTTTGAGTTTGGCTGAACATATTTCTTTGTTGTTCAGAATAATGTTGATTTCTCATGTATCTCTCAAATCGCCTTTGAAATCTACTTTCATCGTTCCTCTTTGCCAACTTTGTGAATTATTAAAGGCGATCCAGAACACCTTCCACAGGAAAAAAGCGATGATTGGAGAATCCATCAACTTGATGTTGCAGCAACTCAACACTTTCTTGCAACAATCTTTCCTCACCACCAAAATCTCTTTGGAAGAAGACAGGAGAATAGATGACAGAAAATTAGATATGTTGGCAGCTGTGGGACTTGCTTTGCAAATGTTGAGTGGTAACGCTTCGAGTGAAAGACGTATCATCACAAGACTTTGCATGTCCGTCTTTTTCCAAAAGACTGTCCTGAAAGGCGTCAACCTCGACACCACCAAGAGACACTTGAAATCCTTGGATGTCTTGGCAACTTTGCAGAGCAAAATAGTGGAGTATTGTGACACCTCTTTGTTGTTTTGGAACAGATACATCATCCCTCCTTATTTCACCGACTACATCTGGGCCAATCCCAAAAATGCCTTCAAAATTCAGTACATCTATTCGGCAATGAGAGACATCGTCCCAATCCTCAAAACTTCCGTCCACAAGCCACCCGAGGTCCTCATTGACAACTACAAAAAAGAGCTCGAGCAGATCTTGAGGGAGAACGTCGTCAACAAACTATGTGTCGAGATAGAATCTGATTTAAGGTTTCATATCCACGTTCATTTGAAAGTCAATGACAGAAACCCTTTTAAGGACAAAATCAAGGACCTTTCTCCTTTCATCCGTGTTCGTCCCATCAGATTGTTCGACTCCACTTTCAACATCAAGCAGTTTGTGGAACATTATTTGGACACCATCTTCTACAATCTCACCACTGTTGCTCAGTACAATTGGAGGACTTATGCCGAAATGAGAAACTTGGCAAGAGAAATGTACGGTCTTGAACTGACAGAAAGTCATTTACCAAGTAAAACTTTGAACCAAGGTAAAAATAAATTTTTCTTTCAACTTTTTTTATTTTTTTTTAATTTCAATTATAAATTTTAAACTTTATTTTTAATTTTATTTTTTATTTTTTATTTTTATTTTATTTCTGCAATGAAAATTTTTTTGTAAGAATTTAATATGCGCAAAATAATTTGGATCAATTTTTATATTTCAACATATGATGGTATATAAATTGATCATTGATTGAATATAATCATATTATCATTTGTATATGTTGATTGATATTGATCCATTCTTTGATATATTTACTAACAAATTTTCAATTAATAAATTATTTTTACATTTTTATTTATTAAAATTTTTTTAAATTTTCATTTTATTTTTATTTTTAACAAATAATATGAAATTTTTTTTAGGTTTGGATATACTTGAGGTCATGAGAAAGATCCAAACTTTCGTTTCTCTTTACAACTACAATCTCAACAACCAAATCTTCATCGAACAGTCTTCCGAAAGTAAAACTCTGAACACCATAAACGTTTCCGTTGTGGCTAACTCCATAAGAACCCACGGAATGGGTATCATGAACACAACAGTAAACTAAAAAAAAAAAAACATCATTTACTTTATTTTAACATTTTTTAAATAAATTTTAATATTTTTTTATAAATATTAATAATTTTAATTATTTATCATTTTAAAAATTGTTCTTTATTTTAATATTATTTTCACTTTTTATTTTATGATCAAAATTATTTAAATTATTATTTTTTTATTTCTTGAATATTTTTATTTTTATTTTTATTTTATTTCAAGGTCAACTTTACTTATCAATTTCTGTTGAAAAAATTTTCTACGTTCTACGGATTTCTTTTTGACGATCACATCAAGTCCAGGCTTTTCAGAGATAACAAATTCTTCAAAGAGAAGAAAGAAGCACTCAAAAACCAGTATCCCTATGAAAGAGCCGACATTTTCAACAGGGAAATCAAGAAACTTGGCGTCACCAAGTCTGGTCTCACTTATCTCGAGCAGTTTAGGGTTCTCATCACTGAAATTGGTAATGCTATGGGTTTTATTAGAATGATTAGGTAAATATAATATTAATAAATCATTTAAAGTAGACATGATAGAGAAATTCTTAATTACAAATACCAATTTTTCAAAAATTAATTTATTCAAAAATAAATCAATTGTTTAATGAATATTTAAAATAAAAAATATGAAAATAAAAAAATAATTAAAAAAAAAAACCAACAAAAAATAAAATATTTGAAATACTTTTCTTTAGTTTTTTAAAATAAATACTTTAAAATAAAATCTTATTTTTATTTTTTTTTTTAAAAAAAAAAAACCAAACAGATCAGGAGGTCACCATTATATTGCTAATGCAATCCGTTTCGTTCCAGATCTTCAATCTATTTACAATTTCGAAGAAAACTCCAAAGAAGCGGGCCTGAGTGAGGAAACCATCATGGCTGCCAAAAACTTGGACAACATCATCGAAAATCTCTCCAAGAATTTTGCGGAAGGTACTGATTACTTCAAAATTCTCGTCGGTGTATTTGCAAAAGGTAAAAATTTATATTTTTTGTTTTTGATTTTTTAATTTTTTTACTTTTATTTTTCATCTTAATTTTTAATTTTTTTAATTTATAATTTTATTTATTTATCAATTTTATTTTTATTTCAATTTTTTCATTTTATTTTCTATTTTTTATTTTTTTTTATTTATTTTTATTTTTGATTTTATTTTTTTGATTTTATTTTTTTGATTTTATTTTTTTGATTTTATTTTTTTACTTTATTTTTATCTAATTTTTTAATTTTTTTTTAAATTTTAATTTTATTATTTATCAATTTTTTTAATTTTATTTTTTTCATAGAATTCAGAAACCCTAAGAATGCACATTTACAAAATTTTTTCATGATTTTTCCTCCCCTCGCAATCAACTATGTGGAGCACATCATCCGTTGCAAAGATAAGTTGGAGATGAAGAAAGGAAGAGACTTGGAGATGGGAAAGTTCACTGATGATGGCTTTGCTTTGGGTGTTGCTTACATCCTCAAACTTCTTGATCAATATGAGTTATTAGATTCTTTACATTGGCAAGGTAATTACATTTTTTCTTTACTTTTAATTTATGATTCCAATTTATTGACATTGTTATTTCATTAATTTTTATTTTATTAATTTTTTATTTTTTATTTATTATTTGTTTTGTTTATTTTTATTTTTTTATTTTTTTATTTATTATTTGTTTTGTTTATTTTTATTTTTATATTTTTTTATTTTTTATTCTTGATTTTATTTTTTATTTTATTTATTTTTTATTTTTTATTTGTGTTTTGTTTATTTTTTTTCTTAATTCAATTTAAATTAATATTTTTATTTATCATTCGTATTTTTTTTAATAATTTAATATAATTTATTTTTTATTTGTGTTTTGTTTATTTTTATGGTTAATTTATAACAATTTTTTTTTTGAATTAGAATCCGTCAAAACTTATTTTGATGAGAAAATGAAGCAAGTTCAGTTGGAAATGCAGACAGCACCAAAGGAAGAAGCGAGAGCAAAGATCGTGACGATGGAGAAGCTCAACAGAATGAAGTCCGAGTTCGACCTCTTCAACTACTGCTTCTCCGGAGCCCGCGTCTTCTTCCTCTTCCCCGACGAAGAGAAAAAAGAAGACAACGATGAATCTAACAACACAAACAACGAAAACGGAAGTAGCAACAATCAAAACAGTGGAGGAGATAATGGAAGTAATCCTCCGCCACCTCCTAGTGACGGTTTTGATAATGGTGGTGGTGGTCCTCCTCCTCCTCCTCCTTCTGGTGACTTTGGTGGCCCTCCTCCTCCTCCTCCACCTCCTCCTGTAATTCATTTTTTCTTTCATTAATTAATTCATTCATTTTACTGAATCTTTTTTTTTTTTTAAATTTTTTTTTTTAGGGCTTTTAAATCTTTCTGAGAGAACAAATACTTAACTCACTTTCTCTCTTGGCTTTTTTCTATTCATTTTAAATTCTTTTAAAAAAAAAAATAAATAAAATAAATAAAAATAATTAATTATTCAAAAAAATTTTGGACATTTCCAAATTTTACAACTTTTTTTACATTTTGAACATCTCTAAAAAGTTTTCAATATTTTTTTTTTTGATGTCTCTGTATCATCTTTCTTTTCACATCTTTCAATAGCTTCGAGATATTGAATTTAATATGATTTTTAAAAATAAAAAAATAAATTACCCATAATATTTGAATAAAATTAGTTATTTGAAAGGATATCCTTTGCTTTCATAAATAATTCCTTTCATAATTCAATATTATTTAATATAGCTGTTGCTTAGACATGTCCAAAATTTACAATTTTATTAGCGGATGTTAATTTATAACTAACAAATTTTGAACTGTTGTAAAATTTTGAACATCTCTAGCTGTTGCTTAAAGAACTGATATAAAAATAAAAATAAAAAAAAAGGGATTTAAAATTTTAGTTTAATTAAATGGATTTTCAGGTTGAAATAGTAGATGTTGCTGAAATAGAGGTGTTGGAAAAAGAATTGGACAGATTGAAGCATCTCGAAGAATATTTGACCCATAATGAAGATTTCAAAACTCAAGAGGATGGAAAATTGGATTTGACTGATCAATTGGACAATTACATCGATTCAATCAATGATGATAGAATCTTGGGTAATAATCACAGTGTATTTGATGATGAAAAGAAAGAGGTAAGCTAAAAAAAAAAAAAAAATTTTATTATTAGAGGACATTTACAATCAAAAAAAATAACTAACTTTCAAAATCGAATTTAAATATGTGCTTATATAATCAATCAACTTTAAAGTATTCAAAATTATAAAAAATATTTTTATATATAATTTTTTCTTGAATATATCTGAACTTATTCTCATATTTTCAAATATCTCATTCAAACTCAATCCCAATACATCTTGTTTTCTATTTTATAAAGCAAACAAAAAATTTATAATATATATATCTCTTCAGAAAGCATAAAAACAAATTTATGATCTCATTTCTCGATTTGATTTTGAAATTATACGTTAAATAATATTTTTTGAACTCAACAATATATTTTTTTTTAATTATAAATTATTATTATAAATTAATTAAATTCCTTTGAATGAAATAAATTGTGATCTTTAATCATTTATCATCTCAATAAACTAAAAAAAAAAAAAAAAGGTAGATGTTATGTTGGAAGCAGGAAGAATCAGATTGGAGCCAGAAGATGAAAAAAAGGTGACAACAGTATATGTCGAAACAAGCGAAGATATCCAAAAAATGTGCTTTCATTGTAAAAGTGATTTCGATTGGGATCAATTAATCAATCACAAGAATTACTGTTTGGAGCCTGAAAAGGAAAAGATCCAAAAGTTGAGAGCCGTCTTGGAGATCAAAAAGAGATTGTTGACCATGCGCTACAAACTTCAGTTGAAGGTCAGCCAATTGAATTGAGTCAGGAAGATGATATTCTAAACTAGGAATATTTCAAAGAAAAAAAAATCATTTTTGTAAAATGGAATTAAAAAATAAAATAAAAATTAAAAAATAATTATTGAGAAAAATAATCTTATTTCAAACATCAAAATTTTTATTCAAAAAAAACAGATTATTTCTTTCTTTCAAAAATTACTTTATTTTAACAAAAAAAAAAAAATTTGATTAAAATCATTTCTTCTCTTCTTTGATCCAATTCTCCATTAGTTGATACAGTCTCTTTTGCTCCATTTTGGAAAAATGTTTCTTGGCGGAGATGTTGATGTTCTTTTTCTTGTCGAAGAAATAAGAGGAGAAGTATGGATAAGCCTTTGCCTCTCTAGCATATGCCTGTCCATCATCCATCAAGTGTTTTATTTTGTCGAATTGAAGTTCAGCTGCTTCGCAAAACTCCAAATATTGTTTTTTAGTTTTTTCATACAATTCAGTCTTTAAAAAATAAAAAATGAAAAAATAAAAATTTTTTATTTTTTTTATTTTTTTTATTTTTTTTTTCTTATTATTTTTTTTATTATTTTTTTTTTTTTTACCCATTGTGGAAAATAAGACAAGAACTCACTTCCTTCATTTTCTTGGATGATGCAAAGAAGTCTTTGCGCATTGGCCTTGTCGCTGTTTTTTTTGTGCAAAAGATGCATGCTCACATACTGTTGTCCCTTCACCTTAACTCTGTTAAAATGAGAATCGACACAAACAAATCCTAAGAAAAACAAATAATTATATTTTTATATTTTTATTTTTTACATTTAAAATATTTCTTATTTTATTCTATTTTTTATTTTTTTTTATTTTTTATCTTTTTTTTAACCTTCTTGTTTCAATGGATCCAACTTTGCTGCAGCTTCGAGAACTTCTTGGAAAGAGTTGAAAGAGAAAGACTTTGCCAAGATGAAATTGTATTTCTCCACAAAAACAGAAGGGTCCACTTCCTTCAATGTTCTCATGTCTCTAACTCCTATCCATTTTATAATTTATAATTTTGATTTTTTTGTTTTTTATTTTTTATTTTTTATTTTCTATTTTTTATTTTTTATTTTTTATTTTTTATTTTTTATTTTTTATTTTTTATTTTTTATTTTTTATNTTTATTTTTATTTTTATTTTTATTTTTATTTTTATTTTTATTTTTATTTTTATTTTTATTTTTATATTTATTTTTATATTTTAATATTTACTTTTTATTTTTTATTTATTTTTTCATCTCTTTTTTAAAACACTTTTTCATTTTTAGAAAGGATCAATTTGGAAGACAGAAAACAAGATATCAACAGTCTCCATTTTAGCCCATGCAACACCTACATCTGCATTTCAGGGGAGAGCGGATACGTGAATGTGGTAGACCTAAGAAAACCCTCCTCTTCCATATTTCATTTCAAACACCCCCTCTCAAAAGAGAGGTTTAAAAAATTTTAATTTATTTTTTTATTTTTATTCTATTTTATTTTTTATTTTTTCAATTTTATTTTTTAATAATTTATTTTTTTATTTATTAAAAGAGATGAGCATTGTGATGGAACTTTTTCTATTTGGAACTCTAATGGGTACTTAATATCAGGTGGAGAAGATTGTTTGGTAAAAGTTTGGGATTTACATTCTTGTAAAAAAAAAAAAAGAAACTTTTTATTGAAAATTATTAAATAATTTTTTTTTTAAATTTATTTAAAGCTGAAACTTTGGTAAATACAATGTTTTCTAATAAATCTGAAGTATCTTGTCTTGCTTCATCTCCTTCAAGTGAATCATTATGTTTTGGGACTCACAAAAGTGTTCATTTTTACTCTGGTGATCAAAACCAGTCAATATCTGATTCCTTAAACAAAAAGAAAATAAAAAATAAAAATTAAAATAAATTATTTTAATAAATAAATTAATGTTTTTTTTAAACAAAATAAATTATTTCTGATTTTCCAGAAAATTTTCATAAACAGACAAATCTTCTTTAGAAAAAGGCTTATAAGAAGAATATTGAGAATTAAAAGAAAGATTGAAGTGTGATTGTTCAAAATGTTTTTGTTGAAGAACAACATCATCAACATTGTCATTGTCTTTGTTTTCTTTAATACAATTAGAAATAGATTCTCTGAAAAGAGAAATGATGGAGGAACAAGAATAATTTTCAGTGAATTTGCAGATGTTTTCAAATGAAATTTCGCTGGTGGAGGGGATTTTTTTCGAGATGTTCTTGATTATTTCTAATCTTTCTTCGGAAGTTGGAGGTCCTACATAAACTAGTTTGTCAAGTCTTCCTGGTCTTAAAATTGCAGAATCTAAAGAATTTTTATTTCAAATAAAAAATTAAAAATTAAAAATCTAAAATAAATCAAATAATAAAAAAATAATGAAAAAAAAATGTTGAAATAAAAAAATAAATTTAAAAAAAAATGCTGAATAATTTATACCTAGCTTGTGAGGCTGGTTGGTGCAACCAATTATGATGATTTGCTTCTTTGTTTGTATTCCGTCCATTTCGTTCAACATTTGACTGAGAACTCTTTTGTGAATACCCGAAGAATTGTTCGACTCATTGTCTCTTGTGGATCCTTTAGAAAAAACAAAAAATAAAATATAAAAAATAAAAAATAAAAAATAAAAAATAAAAAATAAAAAATAAAAAATAAAAAAATAAAAAAATAAAAAATAAAATAAAAAATAAAAATAAAAATAAAAATGAAAATAAAATATTTAAATAAAAAATAAAAATAAATAAAAAATAAAAAATAGAAATTAAATGGATTTTTTACGTTTCATTTGGAGAAACACTTAATATTCCAGAATTTTCATTATCTTTGAAATTGAAAAATAATTTTGATTTAATATTTTAAAATTAAATTTGAATTGAGATTTAACATTTTAAAATTCAAAATTTTATTTTATTTATTTTTAATTTACCGTTATGACGAAAGTCTTTGGAAGTGCATTTCAAAACTTGGTCATATGTTTGGAGATGAAGATGAAGAGGGATTGAAGTGATCGTTTGGAAGTCAACAGACAAAGATGTCTTGTAGTTTTCACAACTGTACTCGCACTAATCAAAAAAAAAAATAAAAAAAATAAATGAAATCATAATAAAAATAAAAATAAAAATAAAATATTAAAAATAAAAAAAATTAACAATATTGATTTTTATTATTAATAAAAATAAAATCAAATTAGAATGTATAATATTTGATTATAATAAAAAATCAAAATAAAAAAATAAAATAAAAAATAAAATAATAAATAATTTATAAAAATAAAAAAAATAAAAATAAAATATTCGTCATGAAAAAAAAATAAAAAATAATTAATGTAATTTAATCAATCTGAATAAAAAATAAAAAAATAAAAAAAATTAATTTAATTAAAACTAAAAAGATTACCAAAAAATTGAGATAATAAGAAGTGACGTATCTGAACTTGAGATAACAGTTGACAGTTAATTTTTGTTGGGGCAAAAGGTTTTCTACACTGAAAAACTCATTTCCTTCCAACAATTTTGCCTTTGATTTGACATGAGAATCGTACATCTCTATTGTGTCTTCCTTATTGTTCGGTGAACAAGAAAGTTTGCCTTTTATCATAAATATTTAATTTTAATTTTAATTTTATTCCAATATTTTTAATTTTATTTTTTAATTTATTTTAACTTTTAATTTTTTTTATTTTTTATTGCTTTTTAATTTATTTTAATTATTAATTTTTTTTTTATTTTTAATATTTTTAATAAAAGTTTAAATTTTTTATTTTAATTTTATATTATAATATTTTTAATTTTAATTTTAATTTTTAATTTTTTTTTATTTTTAATATTTTTAATAAAAGTTTAAATTTTTATTTTTATTTTAATTTTATATTTTAGTTTTTTTTTATTTTTTAGTTAATTTATTTTCAATTCTTTTTTAATTAATATTATTCTGTAATTTTTTTAATTTTTTAATGTTATTTTTTATAATAAATTTTTAATTTTATTATGTATTTTTACCCAACTTTATAGTGTCCTGAGGATTATTGGTGTCGTTGAAGAGATGTAATTTGATGGTAGTGATACATCCAATGAAACAGTTTTTAGGAGGATCCACTGTGATTTTGAGACTTGGTGCATGTTGCAAAATTCTAATTTTAAAAAAATTAAAAATTTTAATGATAATTATTAATAAAAAAAAAAATTAATTAAAAAAAAATAAAAAAAATTTATTAAATAAAAATTTATTAATTTAAAATAAAAAATGAAAAAAATTTTGATAACTGAAAAAAATCAAAAATTACTTCATTATTTTAAATTTTTTTAAAATAAAATAAAATAAAATAAAATTTAAAATAAATAAATAAATATATTTTTTTTACTGAGAGCTTGTACGACTAAGAAAAGAGTTAGGATGAAATATTTCGATGGATTTTCTCTCGTTTTCGTTAACTTGTGGCCATTCTGCTACATTCCATACCAACTCGACCCAAAAGTCCTTGTTCTTGGAGAGCTTTAAAACGATTTTGGTGCAACAAAGTTTGATCCTATTTTTTAAAAAAAAATAAAAAATAAAAATAAAAAAATGATTAAAAAAAATAAAAAAATGAAAAAAAAAATTATTAAATTTTAAAAAAAATAAAAAATAAAAAACAAAAAATAAAAAATTGAATCATTTTTTACATTTCTTTAATGGATAGATTAAAAGACATAGTGTTGGGAGTGTTTGGGAAGAGAAGGAGGGAATTGGGATTGGGATTCTTTTCGGTGTCTGCGCACAAAAGAGGGTCTATTATTGTTTGCACATGTTGGTTATTGAAATTGATCAAAAGTTCTTGGAAGCGAATGGGAATAGGCAAATTTGATTTTAACTAATTAAAAATAAAACAAAAATAAAAAAATAAATTGAAATAAAATAAATAATAAATAAATAAAAATAAAAAATAAAAAATAAAAAATAAAAAATAAAAAATAAAAAATAAAAAATAAAAAATAAAA
>JAMYWO010000001.1:131213-146112 GCA_024220525.1 Cochliopodium minus | reverse complement strand
TAAAAAATATAGATCCATACTTTAAAGGAGGAACCAGTTATCAAAGAAATACACCAGTACCAGAATGGGTAACAAAAACAATAACAACAAATTATCACAAACAAAGAGATTGATTATAAAAAATATTTTATATATAGTTGCTCTCTGAAGATGCATATTGGAGAGATTTTGAAGATAGAGATCATTAAGAAAGAAAAGGAACAAATGAAAAATAAAATATAATATATTCAAAATTATTTTTTTTAATTTTTTTTTATTTATTCTCATTATTCTTTCTCTCTTGCTTTCTCTTCTTGGCCATTTCAACCAATGGAGTCAATTGCTTCTTTTCAGCCAAAATCTGCAATAAATTGATTAGAGCGGGGATATAATTGTGACGGCGGCGAATATTTTCTTTTTTCCATTTATTTCTTTTGTTGATCTCATTCTCTATGTCATAGTTTACATCATTGAGTTGTGATTTAATATTTTGATTATTTTCATTCTCTTTGAGTGATTTTTCGAGGGAGGATTTCTTTTCGTTCAAGATGGAGAGTTTGGAGCGGACAACGGAGAGGAGATTGAATCTGATTTCCTTTTGAGAATATTTTTGGATTCTCTCTTCAATAAAAATTTTGGCGGTTTCAGTCCACATTCCTCCCTAACAAAATTTAAAAGATTTAATATATAAAAAAGTGTAAATTTGGGAATATGCTTTTTTGTAAAATGGGATAGAGATGAAGAATTATAAACGATAAAAGTATTATTTCGTAAATAAATCTTCCAATTTGACAGATATATATTGGTTGAATTGATTCAGATTAAAGTTAAAAAAAGAGATTTTAAAGATATGGTCCTATAATTAAGTATTTTGTTGAATAAAGAATAGAATAATTGGTAGATATCAAATTGAATTTGAATATTATTTTTTATGGTGGATTCTTTAAAGTTTTTGGAATGAAACAATCTTATTTATTGATTCGAATGATAAAGTGATAATCTATTTTCTTTATTTGATTGATTATGTTTTCGTTTTTGTTAATTCTTTTTTTTACCTCTTGATATTCTCCCAATTTGAAAGGACCCTGCTTCAATCCATCCAATTCATAAATGGCACCCTCAAAAGGCACATAGCTGATGAAATGGAAAGCCTCACCCTTCTCATCATCGTCATCCCTCTCAATAACAAAAGGCTCAGGCTTTGAAAAAGAATTATGAGCCTTCTTGATCACCTCACTATTACCAATAGCCTCTCCTCTCATCTCTGGTGAGAAATCTGAAGTGAATTCCTTGAAATCTTGAAGTGTTTCTCCCAATTTGATTCCTTTGGCGTTGAGGAGGATCGAGAGGATCGCTTGGGTTGCACAGGCGTTGTTTATCACTTGTTGTGCGAAGAAGAGTCCTTCTGGAAACACTGGCTTTCTGTTTTCTACTTCCTTTTCCCATTTGAAGAGGAAGATCAACCCGTAGATGTTTCTATTTTGTTATAACGATTAGAATTTGATTAATTGGAGTTTTATAAAAAGAGATATGTCAAATATATGTTGTTCCAACGATATATTATACATTTATTTTGTTAGTAAAGATTTTATGCTCCATATTTCCTCAATTTATGATTATTTTAGGCTTTTATTTTTTAATTACTCATAATCTACTGCCATATCCAATGAATATAATTCTTCTATTTCGATATCTTCAACCCCAATATTCTCAATCAATTCTGTAAATACACCAGGATCTAAAAAAAGATTATTGTTATAATTGTGAGAAATAAAGCAAAAAAAAAAAAAAAGGAAAATGTAATTTATATTTGTATTACCTGATTCTATTGTACAATATCCGTCGCCTACTTCCATATTTTGCTTATTTACTTTTTTTATTTAAAAATACAAACAAATTTTTTTTTATTAATTTCAATCAAAGACAAGCAAAATTTTTATTCAAAGCAGATTCTAAAAAATAATTTGTTTTTGATGAAAAGATAACCAAATCTGTTTTGAAATAAAAAATTTATAAATTAATAAGATGTTGTTCTTAATCAAAGCTTATTTCTTCTAGTTCTTCCAATTCAAAATCTTCCAATTCATTTTCCAATGGAGAGAAGTGAACAAGAAACTTGATAAAATGGAGGACGATTCCTTTAACTAAAATATTACCAAAAGAAAACTTTGAAAGAGATCTAAACTTTGAAATTAACAACAAAACAGTTATTTGGGAGTTTAAAAGAGGAGGTTTGGGCCAATGAAGGTTGTATTCAATACACCAATTCACTTTCTCTTTGGAGATTAAATCGTAGAATTTTTTTTGAGAAAATTTGTTTCCCAACTCCATTGCCTTGAAGTAGTATTGGAAAGCTAAGTCTATATCACTTTGTAAATCCTTTTCATTCTCATAAATAATCCCTTTATTTATTTTTTTGAAAAAATGGTTCAAATAAAAAAAAATTGTTTTAAAAATAATAAATGATAAAGATTTAATACCCAAATGTTTATACGAACAAGAATTTCCTAAAATTGAAAAATAAAATTTTTAAAATAATTTTTTTATTTCAATTTAATTTTGTTTTCACCTAGTTTAGAAGATTTCTCGTAAAGAGACAAAGCAAGTGGGAAGTTTTTTTCAACATCTACTCCATAATAATAAATATTTGCCAAAGATTTCATAGCTCTGACATCTACAAAAAATAACATTTTAAATAAAATTTAATTAAATCAAAATTTTTATTTTTTTTACTGTTTTTGTCTGTTAGCATTTCGTAATAAGAAATTGCTTTATTTATATCTTTCTCTACATATATTTCCAACTGGTACATTTTAGCAACGGCCATAGAAGCATTTTGGTTTCCTAGTTCACTAGATTTATGATACAATTCTACTGCTTCATTAATCTCGAAAAATTTAATGAAAAAACAAATTTTTTTTAAATTTTAATTTTTTACTTTTTCAATCGATACATAAATCCTCTAAAATTTTTTAGTTTTTAAGTTTTTTTTTTTTTTTAATTTTTTTTACTGCCAAATGGTACCTTTTTAAAAAAATTATGAAAATTATTTTTAAAAGAAAAACTATTTTACATAGCCGCAGAACTTCCAAGCTCTATGGATTTTTTGTAATATTCGACAGCCATTTCAATATTTTTTTCAACACCTCTTCCAACTTCGTACATCCTTTTTTTGATAAATATTTCATTTAAAATTAAAAAATTTATTATTTTTTAAAGAAATATTACATTGCAAGATTGTCTTTTAAGAAAAGAAAAAATAATTTTCAAATTATTTTATTTTTATTTTTAGAAATAAAATTACTATAAGCATGTTCATTTCCTTTTATTGTTGAAAATAAACTATTTTGTTTAATACCATAAAATTAAACATTTTTTACCCAATTCAATTGCTTTTTGGTAAAGTTCAATGGCAAGTTCATAATCATTTTCTATTTCTTCGTAAATTAAAGCCAAATTCACCTATTAATATTAAGTTTTAAAGTGATTTTTTTTTTGATAATATTTTTATTTATGTTTTTTTTATTAAAAGGGGTTTTTACGATAGCGTGATGATTTCCCAGCTCCATTGCTTTCTGGTAGAAAATTTTTGCTCTTTTGATATCCTTTTTGTCATCTATTCCTTCATCTAACATATATCCCATCATAAAATATCCTATGTTGTGATTTCGACAAAAATAAATTAATTTAATGTTTTATATCAACAAAATATGCTCACCTATCATCTCTTCTTTATCATTCCTCGTTACTTTGAAATACTCTTCCAATATCTCAAAGCTTTTCATTTCATTCTTCTCCATTCCCATCCCAAAATAATATTGCCTTGCATATGCAACCTATAATAGTTTGTATAAGTAATAAGAAAACTATAATATTTGGTTTATAAATGATTTTACTGTATTTCCTTTTTCGGCGCATTTCAAAAGCCATTTTTTCGATTCTTCATCATTTTTCTCCACTCCCTTTCCATATTGCAAAAAATATGAAACCATCAATTGTGATATGTTATCCCCTTCTATCGCCAATTTCAAATGATTTTGATAAATCTCTTTGCTCTTTTCTATTATTTCCTTCATTTTTTTTTTTTAAATAAAATTAAAGTAGTGAACAAATGTTTGTTTATGTGAAATATGGAGAAGTAACCAAAGTTTCTGAATTTTAAAAGAAAAAAACTTTTTTTTAATTGTGTAAAGTATTAATTTTTGCTTTTGAAAATTAATTTAATATATCCGTCAAAATTTGAAAGTAAAATAAAATATCAAAAAAAGGATAGAGGAATGATTGAATGTATAAAAATAAAAAAATATAAAAAAAAAAATTAAAAAGGAAAAAACACAACAAATACAAAAACAAATCCTTTGAAAAAAAAAGATGGATTTTGAATACAACAAAAAAAGAAAGATGGATGAGTCTGAAAGATGGGAGAGGAGGATGCTTCCAAAAGTAGAGGAGGAAAAAAACAACAGGAAGATCACCTACCAAGTGACAAAAAAGGCAGGCAAAAAGATCATGTTGAGATGGATCGAGTTTATCTTGGATGATTATGATTTCACGGAAGTAGAGATATACATCAACAAGGTATTCATCTCTTTATCTACATGGATGAACGATCACAACAAATTGGAAGAGGAGACCTATCTTTTCTCTGTGTTGTACTATTGTGATGTGGCGATGAAGAATGTGGATAAAAAAAAGTAATTTCCTTTTTTTGAAAAAAAAAAAATTTGAGATTAATTATATAAAAGTATTATCAGTGTTATATTATTATGAAATTTGTTTTTCCATCATTATTTATTTATAATTCTATCTTTTTTATGATGCCTCCAAAATTTAAAAAAATGTTTTTCGAGGAATATTAATTATTTTTTTTTGATTCCTTTTGGTGATATTCACTTTTTTTTCCAAATAGATTTCAATTGGGGCAATTATTCGATCTGATGTTGATGGCTTGCGTGATCTACCTCAAGTTCTGGAAGGAAGATTTTGTAGATAACTACGAGATGGCTCGTCTCTTTGATTTCTCAATCGACAAATTCAATCAGATGGAGATCAACTTCCTCAAAAAGATTGGGTTTGGCGCATGGATCTCCAACGAAAAAAGGATAGTCTTTGAGCAAAAATTATGGGATTTGTATTACTCTTAAATCTCCTCAACATAATTGTATTTTGATATTTTTTATTGAATATCAAATTAAACACTATATTTATATATCCTTTCTTTGATTGGGACAATTTTTTTTATTTTTTTTATAATATTTTTAATGGCGCCAAATTATTTATATCACAAAATATCCCATTTCAAAAATTTGATAATTTGTCTAGGAAAATAGAATCCTATTACATTTGAACTGGAAAGATATTTAAAAACTTTTAAGTTGGAAAAATAAAAAAAATGAGCAAAAAAAGAAAAATTGAGAGAAAAATTGATAATCTCATCAATTATACATCTTTGGATGAACTCACATTGTAATTTATATGATCATATATCAAAAATATTTGAGAAAATTAATTTTTTATTTGACATGAATAAAGATTGTTGGAGATATACGACAATATTGAAGATATAAAGGACAATGAGAATTATCTGATGTAAAATATAAATAAATCAACAATCAATCAAATAAAAATTACACATATTTAGTAAAGATAAAAAGAATCTCAACAAAGTAACAAATGAAACAGAAGAATATGTAAATTGGCTAAGAAAAGAGCTGAAAAAGAATGAAGGATTGGAAGGAATGAGCAAAAAAGAGATAAGGAGCCTGATAGAATCATCAATCGAATCGAAAAAGGAAGATTACCAAAAAATAATCAAAGTGGACACTGAATTGATAGATTTGTACGACAACAGATCAAATTCAAAGAAAAAAAAGATAAAATACGATTACAAAGAAACAAAAAAGTTTTTAACAGAAAAAAATAAAGAAATCACCAAAAGATTGAAAGAAGATTTCCAAAAATTGGACAAGAGTAAAAATGCCAAAAAGTTTTTCGACAGTGTTGCACAGAAAATGTTTAACTGCAACACAGAGGAGTACAGAAATAAGTTTTTGCCTATGGAGTATGTTGTTTCCAAGCCTTTTATAAACGAGAAGATATTGAATAAAATAAGAGAAAGTAAATTCAGATTGTTTGAAGAAGGAGAAGTAAAAAAATAAAAAAATAAAAATTTTTATCATTTTTTTTTTACAAAAAATAAAAATTAATTAAATAAACAATAATATTAACAAAATAATTCTCATCTATTTTTATTTTTAATTTTTCAACATTAAAATACTTTAAAAAAAGATTAATTTCAGATTTTTGTTTCTTATTTTTTCCAATTTATTTCAAAAAAATTTTATTTTTTTGATTTTAGATAATCCATGTTCCATTCAGCTACAAAGAAATGGACATCCTCTACCAAGAACTCCAAAGCCAAGAAGGACTGCCAAGTCTAGACCAAAAAATCTCCAGAGCAGTCAAACTAATGACAGGACGCACCCCCACAGACTGCAAAAGGTACCTCGAAAGACTCAAATGCAACAACAAAGAAAAAGTGTTGGAAAAAATAATTTCGTACAAAGATTCGGAGTTAAGAATTAATTCCGCAGTCTCTCATTCTATTAAAAGTTCCTCCAACAGTTTTTTTTCTCTTCTTAATGACCGTTCTTTTGCTAGTGCCAAGGTTGGTCCTCAGTTTTTTAGGCGGAAGTTTTCCAAGCTTGTCGCGAAGAATGTCAAGTGTCATGGGAGTGTGGTTGAGACTTCCAATGCTCCACATGAAATGCAATTTGATCCTCTGGGTATTAATAATTATTTTTTTTTATTTTAACATATTTTTCCAATTTATTTTTTGTTTTAAACTATTTTTTTTATTTTTTTGTTATTTTTTGTTTTTGTTTTCGTTTTTTATTTATTTTTTTTTTAGGAAAAGGTTATCTCGCAGTCTGTTTTACTGTTCCAACTGACAGCAGAAATGAGAACGACACAAACTTTCCCAATGATGCGAGAGTTTGGAATCTTAACACAGGTAAAAAAATAAAATAATAAAAAAATAAAAAAATAAAAAAATAAAAAAATAATAAAAATAAAAAAATAAAAAAAAATAAAAAAAAATAAAAAATTAAAAAATTAAAAAATTAAAATTACTTTCCAAATAAAAAAATAAAAATTAATTAAAAAATTTTTAATTTTTTTTTGTAAAAGGAAAATATTGTAAATTGGAAGGACACATACAAACAATAAGTGACATAAAATTTTCTTGCAACTCTGAGTATATCATCACGGGAGGATACGATGGATCACTCAGAGTGTGGAACAACATCGAAGGAGATTTTCGGAATTTTTCACAAAAACTTCCGACTAATAATAATGAACGTCTTTTGAAGGTTGACTGTCATCCCAAAAATCCCCTTGTTTATTCTTATATTTCGATGGTTGATAGGCTCACTGTTGGTCATTTGAACAAAATTCAATCTGACAATTATAATATTGGGAGAAATTTATGGTTTAATAATCCTGTAAAAAAAAAATTTTTATTATTTTTAATATTTTAGTTTATTATTTCATATATTCTCTTTATTATTTTATTTTTATTTTTATATAATTATATTTACATTATTTTTTATTATTTTTTTTATTTTTATTATTGAACTTTGTTTATTTCTTTGTTTATTTTTATAACCCAAAATAAAATATTTTTTTTAAAATATAAATAAAATTTTTATATATTATTTTATTTTTTATTATTTATTTTTAATTTCAAATTATTTTTATTTTTATTTTTATTTTTATTTTTATTTTTTATTTTTTTTTACTTTTTAATTTTCTATTTTTGTTTATTATTTTTTTGTTAAATAATTTTTTTTAAAAACTTAACAAATTTTTTTTTATTTTTTATTTTTGAATTTATTAGACAGGAGTGAGATTTTTTGGAGAAAATAAATTGGTGACAACAACAGATGGGAGCAATGTGTTTAAGTCATACATGCACATATGGGACATAGAAAAAAAGGTGATCGTCTCCAAAGTAAACGAGAGGGAAAGGGGCATCTCCATGTTTGACTACGAACACTCCCAACTTAACCCCCTCATAGCCTTGGGTTATGACGATGGCATTGTACACATTTACGATACTGCATCTATGAAAAGTTATTTTTTTTTTTATCTTATTTTTTAAAAAAAATTATAAACTTATTTTTATTTTTATTTTTATTTTTATTTTTATTTTTATTTTTATTTTTATTTTTATTTTTATTTTTATTTTTATTNATGAGAATCAAGGACCTAATGGGTTAACTACCACTTTGAATTAAGTCTATTTTTTTTAATTAAAGATCTTTAAAAAATAAAAAATAAAAAATAAAAAATAAAAAATAAAAAATAAAAATAAAAATATAAATATAAATAGAAAAAATAAAAATAAAAATAAAAATAAAAATAAAAATAAAAATAAAAAAAATAAAAATAAAAGTAAAATATAAAAATAAAAAGAGAAAAAAAGTGAAAAATGAAAAAAAATTAAATGTACCTCCATCCATTTAGTACACAAGTGATTATTCTTTTGGTTCTAAGAGGATCAATACCATAGAAGAGATCAGTTTTTTGAAGAGTTTGAAAAGACAAAGGTTTGTTGTACACATTTTTCTCTACTACCTCTTCTAAAAATTCCTTTCCCTCCTTCATTTTATCTGATACAATCGACAATAAATCGTATATCAAAGGATATCCTATTCAAAAAATTTATAATTAACAATTTTTTAAAAAACATATATAATTAACAATTTTTAAATATTTTTTTTTAAAACCTAGTTTGTCTTCTAATTTATTTTGAATGTCTTTCAAAACTTCATTTTCTTTTTCTAATGTCAATCCTTTTATTGACACATTGGGAGAAACATTTGGGTATTCATCAGTCAACTCAATTTCTTTTTTTTTTTTTTTTTTGATGATCATATGAGTTTTTAAAAAAAAAAAATAATATATTTCTTATATTATTCCAAAATCATATTTGTAACAAATGTGATGATATTTAAACCTAACAATACATTTTCATTATTTCCTTTATCTATTGCATCATTCCCTTCTTTATCAAATTCTATTGAAAATTTTTTTTCATCAATTTTAATAAAGGTAGAATATATTGATGATATTGCTTCATATTCCATTTCTATTTCCTCCATTCGTGAAATAACTAAAGTTTAAAAGATTCCTTTTTCTATTTTTTTTTTATATTTTGATGATCATAGATCAACAAAAATATATTAGTTTTAAAAAAAAATTAACAAAGACAAAAGAAATTCTCTTATCTCCCAAATTTTATATTTCTTATTAAAGTTTATTTCTTTGTAGATTTCTTTTAATTTTGGAAAGGGGATATTTTATAAAATTTTAATTGAAATTGTTGATTTGTTGATTGAAGATTCAGACATTTATCTCAAAAAAAGGCAAATTATTTGCAATTGAATTATTTATCACAATTCAAAGTAAAATATTTGAATAACATTAAATAAAAAGGTACCTTATTTATCAAAATTTTGAGATATTGATGAAAGATGAAGAATTTTTAGAATAAAAATACGTATAATGGATAAAATATAAGCCTAAATTCAAATTGAATATTATTTTTATTTTAAATTATTAAATTATAAAATAAAAAAAATAAAAATAAAAATAAAAAAACATCAAATAAAATCACCATCAACAATAGAATACCAAAAAGGAAATACTAATTTCATCTAGTAAGAACAAGTTAAGGGAAAATGCGAAATTTAATTGAATTATTGAATGATGACAATAGCGATGAAGAAAATGAAGAAAATGAAGAAAATGAAGGAGAAGAAGGAGATAATCCTAATCAAAGAAGAAGAGTTCCAATTAATATGATCTTTATGCATTTGTTTAATCGCATGCACGAAAGGGATAACAGTTCACATGAAGAATTATTGAAAAATCTACTTAATTACGAAAAGGATCTTTCTTTGGAGTCCAGAGAGTATCTTGCTTTTAAAGAGATAAGAAGGGATTTTTTCGTACCTGAAAAGTATAAAAGAAAAGCTTTTAATGATAGTCCTTTGGATATTGATGAATTGAAAACTAACCTCTCAAGTGTAAAATTTTTCGGAATTCTTTTTCATAATTGATTTCTTTTTACTCAATTATTTTATACCTTTATTTCAAAGCCACATATCTACCCAAAATGTCTGTTACTCTTAGATCTTGATCATACTAAAAATCAATCTATCCTTGATATTGGCAGTGGAACTGGTAAAATATTTCTCTCAAAAAAAAAAAAAATTCTCTGAAATTTATTTTAATTTTTACTTTAAAAATAAACACTAACATTTATATTCAAAATCAGGATGGTTCACTGCTCTTGCATCTCATGTTGGTAAATTTAATTTTCTTCAATAAAGATTTTTAAAAAATCTTTTTAATTATTTTCTGATTAGGAGGAGAGAATTGCACAGTAGAAGGTAAAAATAAAATATATCCGAAATAATCCCATTTTTATTCGATTTTTGTCCTAATTAAAATTATTTTCATATATTTTCTTTCTTTTGATAAAAGGATGGGATTTATCTGAAGAGATTATCGAGGAAGCAAATAAAAACTTGAAAAATTTAAAAGAAGATGTGGCAAAAAGAATTAAATATAGTGTTAGAAATGCTTTCTGGCCTTCTTACTCTTCCACTTCCAAAAAATTTGACAGAATCAATGTGGGAGCAAGTATCCCCGTGGAAGAAAGAATGCAATTATACAACCTTCTAAAGCCAAGTAAACAAAATTAAAAAAAAAATAATTTCCCTCCTTTATTTTAATTTATCTCTCCTTTCTTCTCCTTTAAGATGGAAAGTTGGTAAGCCCTATTGCAGAAGGTCTTTTCGTTGTTGAAAATGATCCAGAAAAGGGATTTGTTGAAAAGAGCCATCTGGATGTGAGGTATATCAATTTTTGATCCCAAAAAAATTAAAAAATTAATTTAATTTATTAATACTCCTTCCTTAAAGATACAGGATGTTAATATTACCTGAAAAAATACCAATATGGATTCCAAAGCTGAGTGTTCATTCAAAGTATCCACCTGTAATAAGAGAACAAATCACCTGCCTCGTAAACATTTACTTTTTGAGAGAATCTTTTCTTTCATTTCTCCCCCTTGAAATAATCTATCAAATTTTGAGTTTTCTTTACAGAAATCCGTCCAACACCTACACTTCTTCTTATCTCAACTTTCTTAAACAAAACGAGATTCAATTTCGTAGAAAACATAACCTAGAAAGAGACGAGGAATATCCTTATCTCCGTCGCCGTCACCTCCGTCAAATGCAAAATGAAGAAGAAAATGATGACGATGATGATGATTTGGAAGATGATGAAAACTTGTTAGATGAGGATAATGGTAATGATGTAGAAGATGACCAAAACTTGTTGGATGAAGAAAACGAATTAGAGGATGATAACGATTTTAATGATCACAACAATGAGGGAAATGACTTTGAATATGAACCCATTCCTGTCGATGAAGGAGAAGAGATCATGATGGATGAGTCTGATGAATGAGTTGTTTTCATCCTCTTTTTTCTATTTTGTTTATAAAATTTCCTTTTTTCTTTTCATTTATTTGATTGAAAAAAAGTTAATACTTTCTTTGTTTAAAATCTGTTTAAAAAAAATTAAAAATTTGAAATTATTTTTTATTTTTTTTTACTTAAATAATTTAATGATTTTAATTTTACAAAATTTTAAATCTTTCTTAAAACTATCAAAAGTGGAATTAGAAAGAGAGAAACTTGTTGTAGAATAATTTTTTTTGAAGTGAGAAGATTTGTTTTTAAAGTTGGAGAGACTTCTTTTGTAGTATTTAATTTGGATTGTTTTGGAAATCTTTTTGAGAGTTTCATTGTGAGGCTTTTCAACAAAAGTAAAAGGTTGATTATTCGAATGATTCAAATCATCACCAATGATTTCTTCTCCATAAACGATTTGTTTTAAATCAAAAGAAGGATCTTTGTTTTTAATGAGAGAATACTTTTTAGATAAAGAAAAAGAAACAGAAGGGAAAAAACACATTCTATTTCTTTCACTTTCTGTAAGATCTCCTCTCTTATGTAGCAAATCAAGTTCGGATAAAATGTGCGAAAGAAAAGTAAGAATGGAAAGAGGGTTTTTCAATATTTCCATTTTCCTTTCATAAAACTCTTTTAATGTTTCGTTTCTATTTGAAAAGTTTGCCAATTTACTCTTTTTGTCTATCTTTTCAAATTTCTATATAAAATTAAAATATAAAATTAAATTAAAAAAAAAAGAAGTAAAAATAAAAAATGAATGAAAATTACTGTTATAGGTAGGAGCATCATGTAAAGAGAAAGAGGGGGAAGGGGTTCATTCAATAGTTTTTCAAAGTTGAAAGGGAGTTTATTTTGAATTGTTATCTCTTCTGTTATTTCTACTCCACTCTTTTCTTTCTCTTCTTTTATTTTCACTGTTTCTTAAAATTAATAAATAAAATAAAATAAGATAAAATTAAAATAAGATAAAATTAAAATAAAATAAAATAAAATAAAATAAATTAAAATAAATTAAATTAAAATAAAATAAATTAAATTAAAATAATAAAATAGTTACCATAGAAAGTAGAAGAGATGGTGTTGTAGTTATGATCTTCTTCAAGTTTCTCTTCATTTAAGGGTAAGTGTTGATTTAAGGGTAATTGTTTATTAAAGAGAATCTTATTAAATTTACTTTCTTCTATTTCTGTGTTGGTTTCTTTTTGAAAAGGAGGGGTATTTTTATCTTTTAATTTGATCTCTTCTTCCTCTCCTTCTTCTTCTTTCATCATTATTTCTTTTATTTCCTCATAAAGTTTTGTTTCAGAAAAAAGATTATTTGAAAGAGGAGAAAGAGAAGATGTATTTGAAGGAGAAGATGTATTTGAAGGAGAAGATGTATTTGAAAGATTTGAAGGAGAAGATGTATTTGAAGGAGAAGATGTATTTGAAGGAGAAAGAGAAGAAGGAGTATTAGAGGAAAGAGAGGAATTATTGAGAGGGGAGGAGTTGTTGAGAGGGGAGGAGTCGTTGAGAGGGAAAGAATTGTTGAGAGGGGGAAGGAAAGGAAAGGAAATGGAGGGAAAAAGAGATAAAATATAAAAATAATCCATAATCATTGGTACATTCTCGTATTCATAAAATATGTTCCCTTTCTTCTTCTTCCTATCATTATTACTATTACTGTTATTATTATTATTATTATTGTTATTATTGTTATTATTATAGTCATTATTGTTATTGTTAATGTTATTATTATTATTATTATTAATGTTATTATTGTTATTATTATAGTCATTATTGTTATTGTTAATGTTATTATTATTATTATTATTATTAATGTTATTATTGTTATTGTTATTATTGTCATTATTGTTATTGTTAATGTTATTATTATTATTATTATTATAGTTAATATCGTTATTGTGGAGATAGAAATTGTTTAAAAAAAGGATTTCTTTTAGACGAATAGACCATAATATCATTTCTGTGTGTTTCATCACCTTTTCTTTACTCTTTTCTATTTCTTTACTCATTTCTGTGTTATTATATTCTACGGTACCTATTTTATCTTTACTCATTTCTGAGTTTTTATATTCTATAGTATCCTTATCTACATTATCTATATCTTTACTCATTTCTATTTCTTTATACTCTATTTTATCTTTATACTTGATATCATTATCTACCATACCTATTTCTTTATACTTGATATCATTATCTGCCATACCTATTTCTTTATACTTGATATCATTATCTACCATACCTATTTCTTTATACTCTATTTTATCTTTATACTTGATATCATTATCTGCCATACCTATTTCTTTATACTTGATATCATTATCTGCCATACCTATTTCTTTATACTTGATATCATTATCTACCATACCTATTTCTTTATACTTTTTATCATTATCTGCCATACCTATTTCTTTACTTACTTCCTTCTGGAAGAGAGGGAGTGTATTGTGGAAGAGAGGGAGAAGGAGATTTAAAAAAAGAGGGGAAAGATGTGTTCTTTCTTTTTTCGTATTTCCTATCTCCACCTGTATCCTTTCTTTCTACATTTTTCTCATTTATTAATTTTACATACATAATAATAATAAGAATAATAAATAAATAAATAATAATAAAAACAATAATAAATAAATAATAAGAATAAATAAGAATAAGAATAATAAATAAGTAAATAATAAATGAAAACAATAAATGAAAACAATAAATGAAAACAATAATAAATGTTAATAAAAATGGAAAAAAATAAGAAAAGTTTACAACAAGGTGGTGAAGAAGGGAAGAAAGGAGAGGAGAGTTTACAGATCTGATGTCTTCTGAAACAATAAACATGTATTCCTCTTCTTCACTCTTCTTCTTATTATCCGTCTTATTCTCCTTCTCTTCTATGATCTTCTTTATATAAATGAGGTATCTTTTAAATGCTTTTCTGAATCCTATAAAAAAAAAATTCATTTTTCTAAAATTTTGTTTTTATTTTAAATTTGTTTATAACTTATAATTTTTAAAAAATATATAAAAATTATTAAAATATATTAAACCTGTTTTTATTATTTTATAATTTTTAAATATTTCAAAATTCTTTTTTAAAATATCTTTTAAATTTTGTTTCATTCTTTTTAATTGTTTTATTCACATGTTTTTTATTTTTTTATTTATTTGAAAATAAAGAATAAATACCATAGTAAGGGATTCCTGGGAAATAGTCGTTTCCTGAAAGTTCCGTCAAAAAAATAAAGTCTCTCACAAAATTAATATCTATTTATTATTGATAAAATAAAAGGTGAAAATATTAAAAATAAAAAATAAAAAATAAAAAATAAAAATAAAAATAAAAATAAAAATAAAAATAAAAATAAAAATAAAAATAA
>JAMYWO010000001.1:99455-130854 GCA_024220525.1 Cochliopodium minus | reverse complement strand
TCAATACAGCGAAAAGTTAAGATTTGTCGCTCACTTATCGTAATCAGCTTTAAACCATCTTCAAAAAATTTTGTTTTCTAATTTTATTTTATTCAATTTAAATTTATTTTTTTTATTGAAAAGACATGGCACTTCTCTCACAATGATCCCAACAAATTGGTCACAAGAAAATCACAAATATTTCAACAAAAATACTCAAAAAAACATTTTCCTTCTTTTTCTTTTGATGAAAAGATACAAAGAAAACAATGTTTTTCTTTTCCCAAAAAGGCTCATCCTTCATTTGCTTTCTTTCATTTCCAATTCCCCAAATTAAATTTGAAACAAAAAAAAAAATAAACTTTAATTTTTTGACTTTAAGTTGATTTTTTTTGAGAATAATGAATACATATTTGATTTTGGAAGTGGTAATAACAATGTATATTCAAATAAAAATTTCCAATCAAATATAAAATAAGTTATTAACTTTAATATGAAGCTAATTAAATTTTTTTGGACTGTTTGTTCAATTGAAGGTCAATGTTGGAGTTTTATTTAATTATATTTTTTGGGATTTTTATTCAGCTTCATTCTCAATTTGTGATAACTGATCATTGAAATAAAAATGAAGAGAAAGATTATTATGTCTCTGTTTATTTTGATTTGATTTTTGGAATCATATATCAAGATTGCAATTTGGAGAATGAGTTGCACTATATTGATGGAAATGCCCAAAAAATTCAATTTTTTAATTGTGGATTGAAATCTGTTGAATTTTGGATTGTTCATATAACTTTGAATGTTTTTTTGAATAGTATAATGCAATATCATGCTGACTGTGCCTTTTAATTTTTTGTATATAACTTGAAAAAATATAAGAATCTTTTCTATTATTTTTTTACAGCATACAGCAATCAATGAAGATAAAACTATTTGGATTATAAACATTATGGAAAGGAAATGTGTCATGAGGGTATCTTTGTTGCCATTAAAATAGCTGCGAATATATAGACCAAATATTGATATTTCAGAGATATTGATTCCCAAAACAGTTATATATGTCAAAATAATCGATAGCAGCCTGCAAAATTGTTGTTTCATTTAATCTTTTTATTTTTTATTCTCAAATCAACTTGATAAAAAAAAAAAAATGGAAGAAGAGAAAACTGACTTGAAAAAAGAAAAGATTAAGAATGGATCTCAATTTTGGGATTTGAATGGGAATCCTGAATCTTTAATTATCTCTGAAAACATCATGAAGAGAAACGAAAATTTTGGTAAAGAAAAATATTTGAATCAAGAATTCTTAATTAAATTTAATATTGAAATTAGGATCTTTTTTGTTGGGGATATCAAAAGAACCAATGAATAAAGAGAAAAATTTTCAACAAGTAATAAAAATAATAAAAAAAAAAAATTTCAATTTTATTTAAAAGAATATATTAATTTTTTTTATAAAAACAAATCAATATTCGACCATCAATCATTCACCAAATTTCTCATTTTCAATAGTTTTTGATTTTAGAACTGTTACCCTTACTACCTCAAGGAAACAGAACAAATTGGGATTTGGGATTTGGAATAGGTTGTCATGACATCAATAGAAACAATTGTAAAAAAAAAAAAAAATTTTAAATTTTTTTTGAATAATTTAATTCATTTTAATTAAAAGATATAGTAATTTTCATTTGCTTTTTTGGTTTTAACTTTTAAAATTTTTAAAAGAGTGCAACAGAAAAAGGATGGGGTATTTTTAAAAAAATAAATAAGCAAAAGAGAGAATATATAATTAAACAATTTTTTTTTTGAAAAATAAAATAAAATATTATGAATAAATTAATAAATTATTTTATTTTTTTATTCATTTATTGAATTTTAATTTAATTAATTTTTTAAAAGGATACATTTGTGGAAGTTTCGATTATGCTTCTCACAAAGCACATAAATCACATTCTGCAAGTGATAAATATGGGGAAAACATGGAAAAAGGCATTTTTTTTTTAATTTTATTTGATAGATTTACGGACATGTCTGGATATCAATTTTTGACTATCAAATTTTAAAAATAATTTTTTGGAACGTCTCTAATAAATTTATAAAATGAAAAAAAATGAAAAAAAAATATAATTTCTTTTTGAAAAAAAAATAAACAAATAATTAATAACAAAATTTTAGGAGATATAATTGGTGTTTTGTTTGAAAAAAATGTGGAGGATGATAATTACAGTTTATCTTTTTTTAGAAATGGAAAGAATTTGGGTGTTGCTTTCAATAACATTCAATACATTGAAGATTTAAGATTTGTCACTCACTTGGGGTAACTAAATAAAATCTAAAAAAAACTTTTGTTTATTAAATTTTTCAATTCTCTTTAAAAAAGATTCCATACTTCTGTTAAAATGATTCCAATAAATTGGTCACAAGAAAACCACAAGTTTTTCAACAAAATTCCTCAAAAAAACATTTTCCTTCTTTTTCTTTTGATGAAAAGATACAAAGAAAACAACGTTTTTCTTTTTCCAAAAAGACTCATCCTTCATTTGCTTTCTTTCATTTCCAATTCTGCAAATTAAAAATTTTTAAAAAAAGATGTTTCAATTGATTAACATTTAAAAAGATTTCTTGATTGAGGGACTGATTTCTTTTTGAAAAATAAAGGAAAAGTGAATTTTTAAAAAAAAAAAATGGGACAAGTGGATTCTGTTCCAATTAAAGAAAAGAAAAATAATCAATCAACATCATTAGAAAATAAGATTCAATCAGAATTTTGGGATTTGAATAATAATCCTGTGCATTTGATTATTTTGAAAAATATCTTGAAGAGAAACAAGGATGTAGGCAAATAAAAATTTTTGCTGTCAAAATAATAAACTATTTAATCATATTTGTTTAGAACCCTATTTGATGGGAATATCAAAAGAACCTATGAATAAAGAGAAAAATTTCCAACAAGTAAAATAAATTGAAAATTCAATTTTAAATTTCTTTTAAATGAATAATTTTTAAATACTATGACATTTGACCATAAATCATTTACTTATCTTCCTTTTTGTTAGTTTTTGATTTTGGAAATACCACCTTCTGATGGAAGATCAAACTGGGCGGTGGGGATAGGGATAGGCCATTCTGACTTGAGCAGGGAAGATTGTATATTATTTTAATTTCTTATTTTTGTTTTGTGAAATTTTTCAAAATTACTTTCAGATGTGGTATGGTTCTAAAATTTTTTTTTTTTATTTTTTTTTTTAAAAAATAAAAAAGAGTGCAACAGAAAAAGGATGGGGTATTTTATTTATCTATTTTATTTTTTTAATTTTTTTTCTTTTTGTTTAATTTTTTTTTTTTGAAGGATACATTTGTGGAAATAAATCTTTTCCCTCTCATAAAGCACATAATTCATGTAATCCCGGCAATGAATATGGAGAAATCATGGAAAAAGGTTGGAATTAAAATAATAAATAAAAAATAAAAAATATAAATTAAAAATAAAAAAAATTTTAAAAATCTTTTAATCAATTTTTATAGGAGATGTGATTGGTGTTTTGTTCGAAAAAAATATGGAGAATAAAAATTACAGTTTATCTTTTTCAAGAAATGGAAAGAATTTGGGTATTGCTTACAATAATATTCAATACAGTGAAAAGTTAAGATTCATTGTTCACTTGGAGTAACAAAAAAAAAATTCAGTTTTTATTTATTTTTATTTTTTTTACTTTTTTATTTTTTTTAAAAAGATGTGAAAACTCAATTGAAATGATTCCAATACAATGGTCACAAGAAAATCACAAGTATTTCAACAAAACCATTCAAAAAAACATTTTCCTTTTTTTCCTTTTGATGAAAAGATACAAAGAAAACAACATTTTTCTTTTTCCTAGAAGACTCATTCTTCATTTACTTTCTTTCATTTCCAATTCTCCAAATTAAAAATTTTTTAAAAAAAGATAAAGATTCTGGACTTTTAATTTGTATTAATTGTTAATTACGAATCAAATAAGGTGATAATTTCTGTTGAATTGATATAGATTGTTGTCAATTTAATTGAATCCTTAATCTAAAATATGATACAACAAATGGATATCTCAAAATTTTGACCAGATATCGTTTATGTTTTTACCAGGTTCCATGTTAATTATAGATAGTTATCAAATTAAATCCTACTAAAACAATACTAAATAATGCTAAGAAAAGTAATAAAAGGGATTTTGTTTTTTTTTTTAATATTTTTATATTATCCTGATAATAAATTAATTTTTGGAGTTGTGACCGTTAGAAAAGACAACAAAATTTATAAGAAACTTGTAGTCTTTTCCAAAAATAAAGGAAAGATTATTTGGTGAATATTTTTAAAAGTTGAATATTGGTTTTTTATGAAAATCAATTTCTGGTAAAAAAACCATCATAAATTTCCACTTCTTTGGAGGATACTTTTTTAACTTTTGTTTCCTTTTTTCCTTTTTATTGAACTCATTTTTGAATTTTAATTTTTTTTTTTTTTACATTTTTTTCCATTAAAATTTAAAAAATAAAACAACAGAATATCCTTATTATTTAAATAATAGTTTGGAATATTTTTTTCTAATAAATACTTTTTTTTTTTAATTTTTGAAAATGTCAATGCAAAAAAAGATTAATTATTTTTTTTGGACGTGGTAATAGGTTTGAGTGGAGATTTGGTTATAGCCTTCACTTTTTTCTCTTTCTTTTGTAAGAAAAAAAAATTTAATAAAATAAAATAAATAAAATAAATAAAATAAATAAAATAAATAAAATAAATAAAATAAATAAAATAAATAAAATAAATATAAATAAATAAAATAAATAAAATAAATATAAATAAATGAAAATAAAATAAAAATGTACTTTTTCTGGAGCAGAGTTAGATTGAAGGAAACTTTGAAGAGGATTTTTTTCAACAGGGAAAGGACGTTCGATAGGTTTTTTCAAGAGATGCAAGTGTACGAGTTTGTTTTCCCATAACTTGAGAGGGATCAAAACCAATTGGGTGAGAAGTGGTGTTGTTACTTTGTAATAGATGTGAATTCCTAGCAACAACAAAAGTGTCATTCCACTTTTAAAAAAAATTAAAAAAAAAAATTATAAATAATTTCAGCTAAATATAAATTATATTAATTTATCTTTATTTTTACGATGAATTGAACAATTCCTTCAATAATGAATTATCGTATTCTCTTTTGGTCATTTTGGAGTAAGTTGGTGGTGATGTATCCAAAAATGATTTTTTTTTGTCTTCTACTTTGATCAATTCATCATCATTTGGCATTGCATCAATTTTATTCTTTATTTTTTTTGATTTCATTGCGAATTTATGGTTAAAATATTTTTTTTTATTTTTTTGATTGAAGAATCAAATTATTTTGATTATTTAATCGATCAATTCTCGATTTATCCATTTTTATTTTTTACCTTTAACAAATAGATGATTCCAAATAATAATGCTTGTACTGCGAAGAATCCCACTCTTAAATAAAATAATCTCTCTTCTGTTATTTCAAATGATTTTGAAAAATAAATGACAGGAAGTATAATGAATGAAGATAAGCTCATTGTGTGAAATAAATATGAAACAATCCTTTTTTACTTTTTTTTTTTGAATATTTTTCCTTCACATTTTTTAATTCGTTGAAAAAAAAAAAAAAAAATTTGTTGTTTGAATGCAACGTGAACAGATAAAATATGAGTGGATAAAAGAAAAGGTAATCAATTGTTGTTCCATTTTTTTTTAATCCCAAATCATTCCCCTAAACAAAAAAAAAAGATTTTAAATGAAGAAGAAATTGAATTGAGCAACACTTATATTGGTTACAATCTTTCCAAAGATATTGGGGAAGATCTTGAGGAAAATAAGAAAGTGAGAAAATTAAATTTGAATATAAACAAACTGAGAAACAGCGGGACAAGAAATATACTCCATTCACTTGAATATAATGTGACCTTAAAGTATCTTTATCTTTCATTGAATAAAATAGGAGACGAAGGAGCGAAACATCTCTCCCAATTCCTCAAAATCAACAAAAATTTGAAATATTTGGAAATCTCCTCAAATAAAATCTCCAATTTGGGATCTGATTGCATTTTTGAAAGTTTGATATCAAATGAAGGATTAGAATCTATAGATATAAGTGCAAACAGGCTCGATCATCTCTCCTCCTCCAAAATCAAAAAGATGCTGAAACACAACAAAATATTGACCTCACTTTATTTATTCAACAACAATCTTGGAAACTCTGGTGCTTTGAATATATCACAAGGAATGGTTCACAATAATTCTTTAAAAACGTTATGTTTATCTAAAAATAAAATTCAAGATTTTGGCGCCAAAAACTTTTTTATTTATCTCAAAAAAAACACCTCTTTAATTTACTTGAATTTGAATGATAATTTTGTGGGTGATACTTCTTCCAGATTTGTATTCGAATATTTAAAAGAGAATGAGAGTTTGAAATTTTTGGATCTGGGAAGCAATCAGTTGACTGATGATTTTCTATCTTTTTTTCAGTTGATTTCTTTCAATTATTCCCTCCTTTCTTTAAAATTAGATGAAAATTTTATTTCAAGGTACATTTTTTATTTTTTTTTATTTTTTTTTTTTTATATTTTTTTTATTTTTTTATTTTTATATAAGAAATTCCTTCTCTATTTTGATAAATTCCCTCCAACATAATCACACTTTATCATCTTTAAATCTCAAAGAAAATCTTTTGGACAGAATAGTCATCGGAAAAATTAGAAATCTCTTGAACGAAAACTCCCAAAACAAACATCTAAAATTCCTCCTTCTGTTATTTAGAAAGGACGTTAATTCTTTATTTTTCAAATTGCCTCGGAGACTTTTGATTTATCTTTTTTCTTTTTTAAAAATATTAAATTAATTAAATATTTAATTATCAAACTGATTTCACAAAAGCAAATATAAAAAATTAAAAAAATTAAAAAAAAGATCAAAACAAAAACATGGAAGATATTAATTCACCACATAAATTGAAAATAGTAAGAATTTATGCTACTGAAGATGGAGAAAGCCATATCGATAAAGATTATTACATAAATATTGATAAGCCTCATTCTCTTGGTACTCTTTCTGAAAACTTTAATGTAAGAGATCTTGTATTTAGAAGAACACCTGCATCATATGATCTCAGTTATCATTGTGCACCATGCAGGCAATTTATTAGTATTTCCTCTTTAAATTTAAAATATCAATTATTAAACCTATATTCTTCCAAATGATAGTATGCTTGGATGCTGGAGTTCAATGCACAAGTAAAAAAAAATTTCATTTTACATGAGGAAGTTTTTCCAAAATATTAATTAAATATTTAATTTATCTCCTCATAATAAGATCCAATCTGATCTAATCTTATTTTTCAAAATTTTTTTCTTTATTTTAGCAAGTGATGGGGACACTGTAATCGTTAATGCTGGTGAAATTTTACTTATGGAAGATGTAACCGGAAAAGGACACTTATCTAAAGCTGTTGATGGAAAACCAAGAACTTCCATTTTCATTCCAATAGTAGATAAAAACTAAATATTTTAAAGAAGATATTTCCTCTCATAAATCCATCAAAAAACAAATTAAAATTTTTAATTAAAAAAACTTTAAATTGGTTCCATTTGGAACACAATACCCCAACAATATTGCCAGGATAAAATTTATCTCAAAGTTTCAATAACCCTTCTTGTTTTGGAAGGATTTTGTCACTCTTTATTAATAATAATCTTAATATTTTTAAAAAATTGAATAATTAACTATTAAATAAAATTTTCAAAGGTTAAGTTTGATTTATGAACAAATTTTAATTTTTGATTGCATTTACTTTAAATTTAATGCAATTTTTTTACAAATTTATATCTGAAACCGATAATAGCACAAGAAATGACAAACATCTTGGTGAAGAGATTATCTTTTCTTCTTCTGTTGGTGAGATCATGTTCTTGTTGATTGTGTGGAATGATATCAGTGATAGGAGTCAACATTATAAACAGCAAAAACACTTGAACCAATAAAATGAGGAAATTTAAAGAAAGCAAAACTAATCTGTACTCAATCAAATCATCCATCAGCATTATTACATTTATTTCACAAATGAATCCCAATATTTTCGAAAATCCACAATTTTTATAAAAAGTATGATCGTGTGTTTGAATATGTGGCTTATTTGTTATGTATTCAAATGACATTCCTTTGTTTATAATTCAAATTTTTGAGATTTTTTTTGAAATGTTTTTTTTTTTACCGTATAAAATGAATATTAAAGAAAGGAAGATTGAAAATGCAGATGTAAAGTAACTTAATAGGTAATGAATATATGAGAATGATTCCAATGAAGAAATAATACTTGACATATGACCTGGATCATCTCCATATATCGATTTAAATCTTTTTTTTTTTTATTTCGGTTAAAATGATAAAAATATTTAATTTTTTTTGCTTTTTTTACATAGTTAGAATAGGTGTCATTACAATATTATGTCTTGGAGGATTTGGATACATAAAATTAAACTGTTTATTTTGGTATTATTAATTAATTTTTTTAACAAAGAATCAAAAAATGGTTACAAAGAAATATGCATCTAAAATAAGTGATCCTATCAATAGAAATTTTACAAATGGTTGAATGTTTATCTTCATTTTCTGTTACAATTTTTTTTTTATTTTTCTTTCAATTGTTTTTTCAGTTAATCTTTATTTATCCAAACAAATGTTTCATTTGTTTTTAGTGAAACCTCTTTTTGTAAAATTGATAAAGATCTTACTAAAATCCTTTAGTTATTTAAATTTTTTTTTTTTAATGAATATAAAGTGAAATTGTTGATTAAGTGAAAATAAATAATTAATAATCAAAAAGGGTTTGAAATTAAAAAATCAATTGTCATTTTGGTCCATATCCTCATCATTATTATTATTCAAGTGACGTTCTTCATTATTAGATTCTTTTTGAGCATTAGGAACAGAAATTTTCTGGGCAGATTTTCTTTTGGATTTTCTCTTTTTAGTTGAATTGGAAGGAGTATTGGTTGGAGTTTTGAGAAGAGGTGTACTTGATTTTGATGATGAGGGGGTTTTAGTTACAGGAGTGGAGGAAGAGGTAGAATTAGAAGGAGATTTGGAGGGAGTTTTGGAGGGGGTTTCAGATGATGAAGGGGTTTTGGAGAGGGGAGTAGTGTTGCTTGTTTTTGAGATTTCTTTTTTGTTTTCTTCTTTATCAAGATCTGAGTTCTCCTGAATTTCTTTCTGAATGACATCTTCAATGCTCTCATCTATTCAAAAAAAAGAAATCAAAAGAAAATTATCAGAAAAAGGTTTTTTTTTTTAAAAAATAGTTTAACCATCATCAACCAACAAATCAACAACCTTCTCAACTTCTTCATCATCAATCATGTTATCACTTTTGTTAATGTTATTGCTAGTGCCATTTCTCTTGCTTTTGCTTTTGCTTTTTCTATCACTTTTCTTATCGCTTTTGCTTTTGCTATCACTTTTGTTGTTACTTTTGCTTTTTCTATCGCTTTTATTACTGCTTTTCTTTTTGCTATCACTTTTGGTGTTGTTTTCGGAAGTTTCAGAAGGGATTTTGTGTAAAGGATGAGGCAAGTCAGATTGGTAGGAGGAATTTTTAGGAGAAAACATCAGCATTTTTTTTTTCTCTCCTTTCAGTTCGTTTCCTTTGTTCTTCAATGTTTTTCTTGTCAAAAGTTCCAAACGACCCTCCAACTTCAACAATGAATCAAAACTTTCCATACGCTTGTCAATCATTCTGTAGAGATTCTGTTTATTTAAAATTAAAAAAAAAATTAAAAAAAAATTATTAAAAAAAATTAAAAAAAAAATTAAAAAAAAAAATTATTAAAAAAATATGGCCATAAAAAAAAAATTTAATTACTTTCTCAATAAATACAAAAAAAAAATAATTAAATTGAAATAAAAAAATTTAAAACGAAAATAGAAAAAATAAAAAAAAATAGACATGTCCAAAATTTACAACTTTGTTAGCGGATATTAATTTATGACTAACAAATTTTAAACTGTTGTAAAATTTTGAACATCTCTAAAAAAAAAAATTTAAAGAATATTTAAAAAAAATTACCTTTAAGTAATTGGAGAAATTGGGAATGCTGAGTAAGAAGGCAGAGTGGTACAAAAGGACGAAACGGATCCATTGGGACAAAAGAGAAGCGTTGGAGGGGTTTCCTTCGAATCTGCTCACCAACTCTCCGAACAACTTCACAACCCACACGGATGGCATCTTTTCCACTGTTCTCTCTATCATCTCCATGTCATCTACATGTCAAAAAGAAAATTAGAAAAAAATTTATAAAAAATTAAACAAAATTAAACAAAATGTAATCAAAAATGAAATAAAAATAAAAAAAAATAAAAACAAAATTAATTCCAAATTAAAAAATGAAAATTAAAAAAATAAAAAATTGAGATTTTAAAAATTAAGAAAATAAAAAATGAAAAATAAAAATGAAAATGAAAAGAAAATAAATCAAGAAAAAAATAATAAAAATTTTTTTTTTTTCGAAAAAAATAGTGAAAGTACCAATCTTCAAAGTGGCGTTGATGAGTTGTTGATCTTGGGTCTTGATGGCCTGAATGAAAATGGACTCAAGAGACTCCACCTTTGGCAAATTCTTCTCTCCAAGTCCATCATTAAAACGAGTGGAATTATTCGAATCATCAACATGATTAGAAGAAGAAGAAGAAGAAGAAGAAGAAGAAGAGGAGGAGGAGGAGGAAGAAGAGAGTTCTTTTTGTTTTAATTCGAGATAATAAAGTTGTTTTTCAATGGTGGAAACGTTGTTGGGGTCTTCTTTTTGTGTTACTACGCGTCCATCAAAGGGGATGAAACTTTCGGAGGGGATGTTTCCTATTTCTTCTCCTGCCACCACCGTCACTTTTCTTTCTCTTTTCTTGTGGGAGGAGGATTCGTCTTTTTTATTCTCTTTTTTGGATTTATCTATCAAAGCACTTTTCAAAGTTAAGCGTCTAATCATTTCCTCTTCTCCGTTCATGTATTCCTAATAAAAAAAAATAAAATTGAATTAAATAAATTAAAAAATAAAAAATGAAAAATAAAAAATAAAAAATAAAAAATAAAAAATAAAAAATAATTATAAAAAAGAAAAGAAAATAATGAAATAATTAATGAACAAAAAATAATTAGAAATAAAAAAATATGAAATAAATTAAAATATAATTAAATATTTTTAAAAAATCAGAAAATAAAAATAAAAATAAAAAAAAATGTGTATGATAAAAATTACAATTTCGGTGAAATGAATTTTGGAAGTGGAGTCGCCTTGGGAAACCAAGATTTTGGTGGGACTGATGAAAGTAGCGGACAAAATGGAATTGTTTTTTGGAGCATTTTTAAGTAAAACACGAGAGGAATATTTGATAGGTTTCGCGTTGTAAAGGATGTTTGATGTAGTTTTCTCTTCAACAACATTTCCGTTTGCTTTTGTTTCGTTTGTTGAAATTTTCTCTGTGTTTTCTGATTGCAATGATTTTCTTTTACGTTTTGATTTTGAATTTGTGTCAGATTCTGTTTTTACTAATGCTTTTTTTTTTTTTTTTCATAATGAAATAAAATAAAATGAAATGAAATAAAAGATTTTAAAAAATTCATAAAAATATTAAAAAATATTTAAAAAAGTTAAAAAGTGTTCATAAATTATAATAATTTAAAATTAATCAAACTTTAAAACAAATCATTAAAAACAAAAACAAAAAAATTGAATCAATACGAATTTAAATTAAAAATGAATATTAAAAAAATAAAATAAAAAAAGGGGAATACATTGAGAAGGGAGGGAATATTTCCAAATGAAAATGTATTTTCTGTTTTCAGAAATAGACATAAGATGATATTCATTATCATTGTTATTATTATCATTGTTATTGTCATTGTTATTGTTATTAATTCTGTAAGGATTGAAAAGCAAGGAGGAAGACAAAGAGGAGAGATCTTGTTTACAACTTAAAATGAGGAGAGGATGAGTTGATTCGTTGTTGAGATCTGTTGACCACAAGTGGACTTGTCTTGTTGTGGTGGTGCAGAAGTGGCTGTTGTCTGGGCTCAGTGCCAAGTCTTTTACCTCTTTTGCGTGTCCTATGTATTCTTTGATCAATTTGTTTGAAGACAAATCATACATTCCTATTCTAAAAAAAAAAATTAAAATTAATTTAATGATTATTAAATATAAATATAATTAAAAAATTTAAATTTGAATGATTAAAATTATAAATATATATTATGAAATCTAATCAATCAATGTGTTCAATTTCCTATTTCCTTCAATATCTTTTTTCTATTTCATTATATAATATCGATAATTTTTCTTGAATTTTTCTTACCTTTTTCCTGCGATTATCATCTTTGAATTATCACTGCTAATTTTCATTTTGTTTGTTTTATATTCCAATTTTTGTTTCCTAAAAAAAAAAGGAAAGAAAGATAAAAAATAAATCAAATGTTGATATTGCCTCCTTTAAAATATGGCCTCACATGAGATATATAAAATAAGAATATAGGAGGATCATTATTTATTTTTGTTTGTTTTTTTTTTTTTTACTTTATTATTTTTCCTGATTCTACATTCCATTGTATCATTTCATCATTTGAAGAGGAATATAAAATTGAGCTATCTTTATTGAATGATAACGATATGATTGATGATTTATGACCCTCTCCATTATCTCCCAAAACTTTGAATATTTCAAAAGTGTTTGCATTCCATATATAAACAAATCCATCAGTTGTGCCTGATGCCAATAAATTATTTTGTTTGTTTTGTTTCTTTTCAACAATAAAATAATAAATAAAAAATTATTTGAGAAAATATCAGAAAAAAATTAAATTTTTTTTTTTCTCATTTCTATATCAAATTTATATCCCTTCTATTTATATCCTCTTTTTTTTTACCCAATTTGTTCCCCAACTGATTGATGTATAATTTGTTTGTAATTCTGTTGGATTCAGATTTTTTGTATTTGATCCATCTAAATCACATATTTTGAGTATATCTTGAAATGCCATAGCAAAATGCTTTGCTTCATAATCGATGGAGGCTATAATTTCGGACATTCTTAATTTTTTATTTATTTATTTTTTATTCTTTTATTTTGAATTGGATATAATCAAATTGATATGATCTTCTTTTTTAATTTGGATGAAACAATTAGAAAATGTTTTGATTTGGATTGTTTTGTTTTTTCTTGTTTTTCAACTTTCTTTGGTTTCTCTTTTGGTTGGAAAGTTTCTTCTTGTATTCTTTCAATAACAAAAGAGGATCTTGCAATTTTTTCTCATTTTTCAATTTTTCTTGTATGATGAGAGATTCTTCAACAACTTTGATACCCAAAATCTTTTTTTCTTCATCATTTAAAATGCTGGCAGTTTCAGAAAGACCAATCTTTTCATTACGTATTGGATTGAAACAGTAAAAAATTGTTTTTTCTTTCAAAAGACTTAAATTATGAATTAAACTCAATTTGAAGAGATAACAACAATTCTCAATGTCTATTATCTCCACCAACTCTTTCTCTATTACAGCCAACAACTTTGAAAAGCAAAGAAAAGAGCATAAAGAAAGAAGTTCTATTAAAATGTCTGGATGTACTTCTTTCTTTTTGTTGTTTTCGTCTTTAGAAAAACTGAATCCATTATAAAGAAACCTTTTTTTTTTGAAAAATAAGTAAAATTGAAAATATAAATATAGTTAAATAATTGATTTTAACTCTAAACAAAAAAAGATGGCTTCACTTTGAAACTCAGTTAAAGGTATTTCCTTTTGGGTAGATTCTTTCATTTCTTTTTTTAAAAAAAAATTGAAAAATAAATTTTTTAAAGAAAATAAAAAAGAAAAAAGAAATACTGGAGCCAAACAAAGAGTGGAAATAAGGAATGAAAGAAAGAACTATTCTGTGAGCTTTGATGACAATATTGTCCGAAGAGATGATGGAAACATCCGACAAATCATCCAAATCATTGTTTAACCTTTGTTGCAAAGAGAGTTTTATTTCAGGCTTTTCTTTTGTGTATTCTTCTTTAACAGAGTCTCCTCTCTTCATTATTTCCTCATTACACAATCTAGTAAAAAAAATAAGAAAGATAAATCTTTAAATAAAAATATTTTTTTGTTTTTTTTTTACATTTGAAGAGGAACACATTTGTATTGAAGAGCTAACAAAAAGAGACTTTGAAAATCATCAACAGAGCAAGTGGAGAGCATTGATGGCATGAAGTACTCGAAATAACAATAAGAAATAAATAAATCAAGCACTTTTTCGTTCATTTCCCATACCATCTTCCTTACTTTTTGACCATTTCCTCCACTAAAATTATTTAAAATTTTGAATGTTATTAAAAAAACTTTTATTATTAAAAAAAAATTATATTTTTACGATTCACTTGTCATGATAAATGATCTTTCTATTTCAGGTACCATTGTGAATAAAACTATTCTATGTATTCCTACTCTCTTGTTATCTTTTTTTTTTTTTTTGAAAAGATTTATGCAAATTAGGTAAATGATTAAAAAAACCAAACCTTTTCTGAGAAAGTAAGCATCACAAAAAAATTCATCATAAAAAGCAAATGCCCAATTAAAATAATTCTCATCGTATAGTAATTCATTATCTTTTTTTTGAGAGATGGTTTCTGTTTTATTGCTGATGATGTTCTTGATGTTCTCTACTTTTTTGTTGTTTGGATCATCTGAAGGAAGAAGTTCATGATCGATTAAATTGTGAGAGAGAAGGAGAGATTCATCGAAAGAAAAGTTTTTGGTGGGATCGATCAAACAATTGAATTTGGAAGAGGAAAAAAAGAGAAAGAGGGGAGAAACTTTAAAATCAAAAACATCATTCTGATTTTGTTTGATCCTCTCCTCTTCTACATCGTGCAAAAGCTTATCCAGAGAATAATGAACATAAACAATCTCAACAATGTTGCCTCTGTACCTCTTATAATAAAACATGGACTGATCAAATTGTTTGTTGCTATGTACAGAATTATAAGAAAATTTGTTGTTGGAAGGATCATTGTTTAAAGAAGATAAATGTAAAGAATGTAAAAAAGTGTTTGAAAGAAACAAAGAATAAATATCGTTAAACGAATTTTTCTCAGTGGATCCTCCCATCATGTAGATTTGACTGTCTATGAAGGCGCAGGAAGGGAGGAACCTTTCTGGTGGAAGTTCGTTGAACATATCGAAAGAGAACCATGTTTTGCTTTCCAATTCGAACATGTGGAGATCATTGAAGTATAAGTTTTTGTTTTTTCCTCCGAAAATAAAAAATTTTCCATTAATGTACGTGCTTGCTGCTCCATTTCTTTAATTTAAAAAATAAATAAAGGTAATCTTTAATTAAAAAAAAATAAAATAAAATAAAAATAAAAAGAAACCTTGGTAGAGGAGGAAGTCCAAAAGGTAAAACTGTTAAATTTTTAAAAATAATTTAACATCAAGGTTATAACATATTATATCAATGAAAATGAATGAGGTTACCTTCTGTCCACACGCAACATAAAGGTGAACAGAAAAGTTGCATCAAAAAAAGAGAATTGCTTGAAGCTCCATTTTTGTTGATCTCACACCCTCCAAATATTAAAACTAAAAAAAAAGTGGAAAATACAAAAAAAAATAAAGAATAAAAAATATTTTAATAAATAAAGTATTTTATTTATTAAAAGTTTAAAAAGTATTAATTCAAAATAAAAAGAAATTTAAATTTAAAATTTAACCTTTGTTGTTAGAAATGGTAGCACTGTTGTGTTGAAACCTGGGTAGCAGAGTGTAACTCAAACTATTTTCTTTTTTATCAACATAGTTGGCGGGGTTTCCTTGAATGGAGCGGTTGTATTGCCTGAAGAATTTGTGATGGAAGAGAGGAACTTTAATCTTTTCAAAAGTATCTTTATTCTTCACATCTTTTTCGTAAATATAACAAACTTCCTTTCCTACCACAAAATATTATTTTTTATTTTTTATTTTTATTTGTTTATTTATTTTTTATATTTTGTTTTTTAGAACATTTTCTATTTTTTATTTCAAATTTTTTATTTCAAATTTTTTATTTCAAATTTTTTACCTTCATTTTTTATTTTTATTTTTTATTTTTTATTTCAAATTTTTTATTTCAAATTTCAAATTTTTTATTTTTTTGTTTCAAATTTTTTATTTCAAATTTTTCATTTTTTTAAATTTTTTATTTTTTTATTTCAAATTTTTTATTCAAATTTTTTACCTCTAATATTTTCACCACCAAAAACGAAAATGATGTTATCATGGTACAAAGAGTTGGAAGTGTCGAACCTCCTCTTCTCATGAAGATCACATTCCCAAAAATCAGAAGTATGAACACCAAAATGAAGAATTTCAGTTTTCAAAAAGCCGTAATCGATTTTGGGAAGAGTCCTGTCTATTTTTTTATGACCAACTTTAAACTCATCTATTTTCTCAAAATCATCCTCCCCTTCTTCTTTTTTATAACGAAGAGTGTAAGTGTTTTTATCGAAAGTGAGATGTTTTCTGTGTAAATCGAGTTGATATTTCAAAACTTCCTCCTGTTCTTTTTCCACGTACACTCTCACTTTGCTCAGTTCGCTTTTCACTGGTGATTTTCTGTATCCATTCACTAAATAACTCTCCGCTGGATTTTTTGTTGCGCAAAATGAAGTACCTATCTTTTTTTTTCCAATGCAAAAAAAAAAATGTTAATAATAAAACAAAAAAAAAAAAAAAATTCTTAATATTAATTCTTTTTTTCTTAATTTAAATTCTTTTTTTAAATAAAAAAATTTTTTTTTCACCATTCCAACACCTGTACTCCATAATGTTTGTTTTTCCTCTTTTTTTTTAATTTTAAAGAAAATTATAAAACGTCATAAAATGTAGTACTCACCTATTTTATAAAACCTTTCTCCTTTCACATCTACGAGATAATCCTTTTTGTGAAGTAAAAATATTGAAAAAAAAAAAAATAAAAAAAAAATAATAATTTAAAAAAGCTCACTGATTTTTCTGTTGATTCGATTTTTCCACCAAGCATTAATAACATATCGTTTTGAGATAGATCCACGTTCATTGAAAGAGGCACTAGAAGGAATGAATCTCTTTCTGAATACACTTCATCTTTTCTCCTATTATGTATTTCAAAGTATTTTCTCAACCTAAAAAAGTAAAAATATAAAAAATATAAAAATAAAAAATAAAAAATAAAAAATAAAAAATAAAAAATAAAAAATAAAAAAATAAAAATAAAAAATAAAAAATAAAAAAAAACTGTTACATAGTACTTCGTCTGTTATTGGTCTGTATTTCCATCCCAAGTATTCATGGGCTTGTGGCAATTCTCCACTAAACTTGTATTGTATTCTAAAAAATTCAAAAAAAAAATAATAAAAAAAAAAAAAAATATTATTAAAAAAATAATTTAAATACCTTTTTACAAGTACATAAATAAAATGTAAAACATATTTATTGAATATCAAAAAAACAATGTAAATGAGATAGAGCGAGACCGCAACAATAGCTGTTTTTTTATTAAATAAAAAATAAAAATAAAAAATAAAAATAAAAATAAAATATACCTTCAGTCCTAATTAAAAAAAAATAAAATTCTTAAAAAAATAAAATTAAAAATTTTTTTTTTACAGAGTAATTTTCCCGTCAGAAAAAACTGACAACAAAAAAATGAAAACAATTGCGTTGATGATTGAATCTCTAATGATGGGTCTCCAATCCAAATTTAATTCTATTTCTAAATCAAAAAAAAATTTAAAAAATCAAAATAAAAATTGATGATAAAAATAAAAAAAATAAAAAGAATAAGGAAAAAAAAATGAATTTTACCTGAAAAAAATGCAGATAATCCAATAATCATCAAAATATTGAAAACTCCACTCCCAATACTTGAAAATTTTAATTAATTTATAATTCAATTATTTTCCATTATTTTTTTTATTTTTACATTGTTCCTGCTCCTTCATCAAAATTTCCAGGAGAAAAAATGCTTATCAAACTGGAATAAAATTCTGGTGAACTTGTTCCTATTTTTTTTTTTTCAATTCAAATTCTTTTTTTAAAAAAATATTCAAATAAAAATGTTACCTGCAGCCAACAATGCTATTTGAAATGAAAAATAAGTTTTTTATAATCTTAGTTCAAAAAACCTTAATAAATTTAAAATAAATACTTGCTCCTGCAACATCATCAGATAACTAATTGAGAAAAAAGATTATTTTTGAAAGTTTTTTTATTTAATTTTTTATTTTTATTTTAATGATTTTTTTTTATTTAATTTTTTTTTCACCTTTAATTTTTGAACAATCGCCAATATTGTATCCTTGAAATTCTCTTCGCAGATTATTCCTATTCCCAAAATTATATAAAGGGTGATCAAGATGAATATGATTATCCCTCCATCCTTATCAAATTCTGATTTGCAATATTTGGATTGTGGATTGGTTGCTCTATTCAACAATGATATATCCGTCATATTCACTGTTGAAAATTTATATTTGATTTTCCCCTCGCTTCCATATTGATCCCTATCAAGAAATAAAACAGAATGGTGTCAATATAAAAAATTGGGTGATGAAATTAATTATTATAGGTATCATAATCATTTCATATCGTTTTCAATGAACATGATAATGATCGTAACGAAATTTTCCTAAATGATCAATTTATTGAACATTATCCATAGTTTTAAGTTCAATTGGTAATAAGGGTATATATCATGATTATTAGATAACAAGTATAACATCTTAGTGTCTTTGTTTATATATCAATATATTAAGTATATTTATAACATATTATAAATAGGAAGGTTGAATGTTAAAAAAAGGAAAATGATTGACTTTGAATCGCCGAAAACAATGAATATAATAAAAGCAAAAAGAAATAAAATTCTCATTTTTTTTTATTTTCTTAAATCAAAATTCATTTTTTATTTTTTTATTTTCTCCTTGTTTGCTCACTAATTACTATCAACATAATCCATTCCCAAACTGTTATGCGAACGTTTTTTGGGAGGTGATTTCATGAATTGAGATTTCTCTAAGTTTTTATTTACAGGCAAATTTTTTTTGGAGGGGATTTTTTTGATGGGATCGAAACCCTTGAGAAGATTGGGATTAGATTCGATTTTACCTTGCATCTTCAAGAACAAGGGGCTTTTTTTGACAGAAGGCAAAACATTCTTACTATCATTAGGAGTATCAGTGAAGATGTTGTTATCAAGTTGTGAATTGGGTGATATAGGATCAAGATGTAAATTAGTGGATGGATTTTCATTATTGGATGGAATATCTAGATTATCTTTGAGATCATCACCCCTGAAATCTTTTTGATTTTCTTTGATCATTTCAGGCAATTTTCTGGTGGAAGTTTCGACTTTTCGATGTTTGGAAAGGAGAAAGTTCTTTTTCTGATGGGTGGAAGCATTTCTCTTCTCAAAAGGGTTACGCAGACCCATAGGAGATCTTTCTTGATGTCGAATAATAGGAGAATGTAGGTTGTCCTCCATGGAATTCATCTTGGACAAAGTTCTGATTTGAGACAAAATAGATTTACGTGCGGAAGTGGGTCCAGAAGGTCGATTGGTCATCTCAACAGCCATTTTAATCTTATTTCCTATATTCGGAACGACTTGTTTAACAAAAAATCCGCTAGGGGCAGGGATGTGTATGATTTCAGATTTGAAGAGATTGTAATTGGAGGAGTTAAGAACTCTGTAATCATAATGAGAAATTTGATATACATATATGTTTCCTGAAAGAGCCACCACAACTCTTTCTTCATCCACATAAGACAAATGAGGGGTGTAGAAAATGGTGCCTACGTTGATGTTGATTGTCTGGATGATCTTGAAAGTGGAAGAGTTCCAAAAATGGACGTACAAAGTTTCCGCAATGAGAGACAAACTCACCAAAACGCATTTGTTGAGAGAAAGCATAGAAATGGTGTTGACTGAAGGTAATTGTAGAACGAGGTTTCTTTTCTGATCAAATATTTGTATTTCCTTCTCGTTGGCAACCCATATGTTACAGCTTTTGTTGGGCAAATTCACAACGGTCCAACAGCGAATGGGAAACTCCAGTACGTGTATTGCCGAACCATGAGAAGTCTCACCCTCCTTCGCTCTGGCCACCACGATGAGATAACTCCGAGAAACCTCCTTTTTCAAACTTTTAAACTGATCCTCCTTTTTGAGTTTAGAAGCAGTGGAATCTGATCGTTCTCTGTACGAACCAAAAAACCATATCTGATCTACACACTCGATGAACAAAGATTTCTTGATGTTTTTGGCATATCTCAATAGTTCTTTGTCACGGGAACTGTCCAATATAACAATAGGCTGCAGAGAATTCTCCCTCAAAGAGTTTGCCTCCATCACCCAATTTCTGATCACTCCTCCCAGAACTTTCTTCTCATTGTTGAAAATCTCTATGCTCTTTTCGTCTCCACTCGTGTCCAACATCTTGCTCATTTCCACAAACTTTTTGAAGTTTTCCCTCACCGCGTCTCTCGCATTCTCAAAGTTGCTCAAAATGTGGGAACTGCACAAATTGGAGATGTTTTTGGAAGCTAATATTGATTGTTTAAGTTTCTCCGTACAATTTCTCACGTTGACTACAAAATCGATCGTTTTGGGCACACATTTGTGTATTTGCTGAACGAAATACAACACCTGTTGCTTGAAAATGGAAACAGGTTCGTTTATATTCACAGAGTTGACAGGATCATTGAAACTTTCTCTGTTTATCAGATGCATTCCCTTTGAATCTTTTATTTGGAAGCCATTAGGAGACCAAACACAAAGCCTTACTGTGTTTTTAGTGTTGTTAACGTTCACCGAACATATTTCGTTTTTGGCGTGAAATATGGCGACTGTCTCCGTGTTAGTGTCGATCAAATTCTTCTCTGTCACTCCCTCTGTGTTACTGTACACGCAAATCTTCGATTTTTCTAATACATACAATTTTGAATTCTCTTTATCATACAAAAACTTACAAGAGTTTGAAAAAACGTCTAGTTCTAATTCATCCAAATCAATTGATTTAGTTGATTTCCCGTTCTAAAAAAAAAGTAAATAAAATAAAATAAAATGAAATAAAATTAAATTAAATGAAATGAAATAAAAAAAATGAAATTAAATGAAATAAATGAAATAAAACAAAAAAATAAAAAAAATTACATAAACATTCACTTCTCTTAACTCATTCGATGTTAAAATACATATTTTTTGACTATTTACAGACATTGGCAAAAAAAGGTTTTCAGATTTGTTGGTGTACGAAGAAAACATCACCTCCTCCACTGAGTATTTGGAAGAAATATCGAGAGAAAGACACTCTGTTTTCATCTTTAAAAGATCATGGAGAATAGTAGTGAATTCAGGTCTTTCATTAGGATTTTGGCTCCAACATTTTTCCATTAACTTTTGAAATCCTTTTCAAATAAAAAAAATAATTAAACAAAAAAAATTAAAAAAAAAAATAAAACAAATCAAAATCAAAAAATCAAATAATAAATCAAAAATTAAAATCAAAAATCAAAAATCAAAAAAAAATCAAAAATTGAAAAAATAATAAATTAAATTCATAAAAAAAATCTAAAAATAATAAAAAAATTCTAAAATGAAATATAAGTAAAAAAAAATCACAAAAACAATCTAAAAATCTAAAAAATAATCTGAAATAATAATCATAAAAAAAATTTAATCAAAAAATAAATAAAAATTGAAAAACATCAAAATTAAAAAAATAATAAAAATAATTAAACAAATAATAAAACATAAATCAAAAATATTTATTTTACCGAATGGTGCGGGAGTAGGATCAACTACAAATGGACGCAACCCTTCTTTACAAATAGCGTCAGAAAGTTGAAAAGCAAATTGGAACTTCTCCTTCGCTTCTGTGAAAGGAAACATGTTTGTGAGGATCTCGAACATGACTATTCCAAAACTGTATACGTCCACTTTTTCAGTACAATCTTCGTTCATCAAAATTTCTGGACAACTCCAAGCTAAAATTAAAATTTAAAAAAAATTAATAAAAAATTTTAAAAATTGTAATAAATAAAATATTATTTATTTATTTAAAATCACTAAATTTCCAAAAAATATTTCATTGATTCAAAATAATTGATTTAAAATTACCTGGATTATCCACTCCTTCTGTTTTCAAAGATTTCAAAGAAATTGTTGAAAGCCCCAAATCTGCCACTTTAGCTATGATTTCTTTCGTTTGATAATTGATATTTAACAAGATGTTTGGCGATTTAAGATCTCTAAAAAATGAATAGAAGAATTTGAAGTGAACATAAAAAAAAAATGAAAAAAAAATAAAAAAAAAATTTAATTTTGTTTCAAACCTATGAACTACTGGTGGAAACTGTGAGTGAGCAAAATTCATTCCACAAGCAATATCAATCAAAATGGAAAGCTTTGAATTCCAACTTAAAGGTTCCTTCTTGTCCAAAAACATTCTTAGATCTTTGTAATTCATGTATTCCACAACCAAAGCCAAGGGGTTGAGTGATAGAGCTTCCAATTTGAGAATATTTTTGTGCTTTAACATGGACATCATCCAGGTCTCTGCTACAAACTCCTTGTAAACTTTAGTTGATTCTAATTTTGTTTTGAGCTTTTTGACAACTACTTTTCGATTTTCATAAGTAGCAAGTTGTGCAATGGCATATGTTCCTTCACCTTTTTTAAAAAAATATTGAAATTAAATTAAGATATAAATATTTTTGTGAATAAATTTTAAAGAAAAAATCTTTTTAAAATAAAAAAAAAATTATTTGAACCAAAAAAATAAAAAACTTTAAAATATTTCAAATAAATAAATAATGAATGATAAATATTAATTTAAAAATTAATTAAAATTAAAATAAAATAAAATACATACAAATTTTTAAATCAAAAATTAAAAAAAACTTTTAAACTTAACTATATTGAATTTAAATAATTAAAATCAAAAAAAAAGAAAAAAAAAAAATTTTTATTTACCTAATTCTTCTTCCAATGTAAAGTTATCAATAGAAACCTTTAATTCTCCTTGCATCACAAGTTCGGGAGCAATGTCGGCATATACCTTTATCTGCTCATTGGAAGTAGTTTTCAGAATGGACTGAATGATTTCAGTGAGATCCACTTCACTTCCCTCGTTGATCATGATGGCGAATCTTGAATAAGCATACTTTGAGTACCAACCATCCAAAATACCCTCAATAATTGTTCCTTTTTAAAGAAATTTTTTAAAATTTTTAAAATAAATTTTAATTTTTGATTCTTCAACAAAGATTAATTTAATGTTATATTTTTTCATTTTCTTTAATTTTAATTTTAATTTTATTTTATTCAAAATTTTTAATATTTAAAATAATTTAATAATATTTTTACCCAAAGTGTACAAAATCTTTCCTGTGTCTTCAGTTGTTTTAACATAGATAAGAAGATAGATCTCCCCAAACTCCTCATCTGAAGTGTCGTCTTTGTTACCGTTTTCTCTGTCATACTCTGACTTTGTGAGAAACCTTACACAAACAACATGTTTGTGGTTACCAGCAGCAATGTCAAAAGCGATTCCTAAAAATAATTTCATTAAATCATTTTAACATTTTTATATTTCAAATAAATTTTTTGTTTTAAATTAATTTTTTCAAACAAATAAATTTTATTCAAAAATTATAAAAAAAATGTATGAGTTTTTATAATTATTTTAAAATAATTTCTTTAATTTTAAATTTATTTTTTATAATAAAAAAAAATATTAAAATCTTTTAAATATTTTTTTACCTTTTTTCCATAAAGAAGTTGTTGAGGTGGATAATCTGATGAGACGAGTAATCAACATGATGAAAAAAGAATGCGGTAAAACTTTGAACTTGTATATTCTTTGGTAAGTGAAAAACTCTGTGCGATTGGACTCGATGTCCAAGTACCAAGTTTTTGGGTCAAACTTGATTTGAGGAGATTTTTCAAATAGACAAGGAACTGCAGCTATCAAAAGCTCTCCGATTTGTACATCTTGAATAATCTGAAAATAAGTCAACAGTGCAACAATGGTTCTTTGTTCTAAAAAAAATTGAAAAAATTGACAATTTATTTTTAATTCACCAAAAAAAAATTAAAATTTATTAATTATTTATTTTATTGTGAATGATGATTTTGAATTAGTTGATTTATTTTAATATTATATTTTACATATTTTTAATTTATATTTTTATTATATTTTTATATTATTTATTTTTTTTTTATTTTTTTTTTATTTAAAATTATTTATTTTTTTACCTTTTCCATATACAGAAAATGGCCACAATGCAATGAAATCACTTGAATCCAAAATTCCTGGCAACTTATAACTCGCCACATTTGTGACCAATAAGGAAAAAACATCAACAAGCCAGTTAGGATCCATCAAAATGAGCTCCTTGAAAATTTCACAACGAGGATAATAAACAATTCTACCTTTTAAAAATAAAAAAAAAAAAAATTTATCTAAAATTATTAAAAATAAAAAAATATGTTTTAAAATTTTAAAAAAATAAAATAAAAAATGTTACCAGTTGTTTGGAGGTAATGAATTGCTTCTTCTTTTTGAGTTTGATTCAAAAAACAACTCTCTGCGACTGAAGATATTCCAGAAGGATGAATGAGAGGGTTATTGGTAAATTTATAGGTCTGGTAAAGAATGTTATAAAACATCTCATACTTCAAGTTTATTTTGGAGTTCAAACCAAACTTTGCGCTGGAATTCTCAATAGAACTCAAAATGGCTTCTTCAATCACAGAAGCGGAATTAGAAGAAGAAACAAATAAAATGTCAGCTATGTAAACTGATTTATCTTTTTTAGGGAAATATTTTTCTTCAATGTAATTTTGGATGAGTTTCAAGTTGAGTTTTTCTTTGTCCTTCATCGTTCCAACCAAAATGATTGAACTTCCTTCTCCGTACTTTTCCAGCACTTGCTCCATCCAATACCCCACCGACTCTATCGAAGTGAAACTTGTTAACTTGAATGTGATGATGAAAATCGATTTTTTGTGAAGCAACAGTGTATGTATTGGGTAATTGGTTGCGATTGCTATTTAATTTCAAAAAAAATATAAACGAAAAATTTTTCTAAATATTTTTATAAATTTTTAAAATATTAAAATTGAAAAAAAAATTACGGTTTAAATCCCATATTTTTAGATTTACTGGATGTAACGAATTTTTAACGTTGATGAAACAATCCGAAGTAACTATTCCTTTGTCATTCTGTTTTTTAGTCTTTTGGAACTTTTTTGGGAAGTTGTTTTTGTTCTTCTTCACCAAAGATTTCAGTATCGTTGCTATTTTAAAAATAATTTCAATTCGTTTTGTTAATTTGTACATTTTTATTAATTTATTTTGAAATTGTTTAAATTTTATTTATTGATTAAATATCTTAAAAAAATTACTTTTTCCTGTTTGAGGTCCTCCCAACATTACTACATGAACCATGTTGGAAAAAAAATATTCATTGGAAATTTCCATAAATTTAAAAAATGCGTGAGTGTCACTGTAATCCAAGTTCTCTGGCAAACTTTCCACAAAAGGGTTTCCCTTGACAATAAACTCTAAAATTTTTGGAAGTCTTAAAACCTAATTAAGATAAAAAATAAAATAACAAAAAATAATAAAAATAAAAAAATAAAAAAAATGAATTACATGCAATGGAAACCTACTCTTCTCTATCAAGTTGTTGGATATATCTAATTTCTTTAAATTGGTCAAAAATAAAATAGAATAAGGCAATCCCGTTAATTGGTTGGAAGAGACATCGAGGTGGGTGATGTTCTGGTTGAAGTTAAAATTACTGGGAATAAAATTCCATTGTCGATTGGAAAATATGGCAGTATTGAAAGATTTCTATTGAAAAAAATATTATAATAATAAAAAATAATTGAGATCATTCAAAAACAATTATAATCATTAAAATAACTAAAAAAAAATTTTACAGATAAATAGGTTGAGTTTTGAATCAATATTTTGTTTTTTGCTTCCACAAATGATTGATTTTCTTCAGATTCAAATGAAAGAAGTGTGAAATTGTACAACAATGAAGCCAAAAAATCGCTATGAGACTCTAAAAATTTGTTTTTGGAAATGTCCAGGATTTTTAACGTGTTATTTTTTGTGATCACTTTGAATTTTTGTTGAAATAAAATTAATTAATTTTTAATATTTATTAATTTTTTTTTTTACCATTTGTTATTTGCTTTGTTATTGAGTTTGTCAATAATGTATTTTTGAGATTGAGATGTTTGATTTTCTTATTTTTGGATAATTTATTGAATATTATCTCTCCTACCACATCTGTGAGTTTATTATCTGAAAGATTGAGATAGGTCAAGGAGGATTCATTTCCCAGCAAATGTTCGAATATTGTTTCATAATTCATGTTCTTTTCTTTCTGATAAGTTATTTTGTTGTAAGATATATCGAGATGCATTATATTGCACAGATTTATACCCAATGATAGACATTGAAGTCCTATTGGATCTATGTTATTGTTTGTTAATATCAAATTTTTCAACAGTGATTTCTTCACCAATACTTTCCCAACCAAATTAAATACTCCATCCTTTGTAATATCGTTATTGATGAATGATATACTTTCAATCGTCAGATTATCATCCAATTGGAATGTATGCAGTCTATTTATCATGTGAAGAAATACTGGATGATTATCATTCAGCTTATCGCTCACACTCCCATCGTATATCATCACCTTTGTATTCAATAATTTATCTATATTCATTTGTATCAGTAGTTTATCTACATCCATTCTCTAATTTATCTTTGAAATAACACAAATGATTAAGAATTTTTTTTTTTATTTCAATAAATTGAATATTTGGAATTAATATTAATAATTGAAACTTTCAAATAGTTAATAACAGTTATTGATTCAAAATTTGAACAACTTGAAACAAAAATTTGCTTTATTCCTTTTTGATAATTTGAAATTATTTTATTCTCTTTAGGAACTAATATATAAATCTATATAAATCTATTCATCTTCATCTTTAATCAAAGAGATGTTTTGAAGATTTTATTTAGATTTATCTTTTTAATATTTATTGGGTTTTGAATATTTTCCATTTGCTTGTTTTTTTCACAAATGTTTTAATAAATACAACTCAACATAAACAAACAGATATCAAAACAATTTAAAAAAGGTAAATTTGAAGAGGACTGAAAAATTAAATATTTTTATAAATTGTGGATCCAAAGAGAAAAAAAAAATGGTTGTAACTGATTAAGCATATAATCACATATAAAAGGTAAAATTTGATGATTTGAGGTAATTGTATTTTATTTATTTTAATCATCCTTTTCCACCTTTCATTTTCCGAAATTCCGATCTTTAATAAAAAATAAAAGATCCTTTAACAACTTGTTTGAAGATCATTGATGATTTGAAGATGTGGAATGATTTGTTAATTATTTTTATATTTGATAACAGCGGATGAAAATTAAAATTTGCTTGAAAAATTAAAATAATTCTAAATGATATTGTTGGTTCAAATTTACAAAATTCTTTGATTGTTTTATATTTATAGAGGAGGATGTTTGTGTTAAAAAAATTAATTTTTTAAATGCTTTTCTATTTTTAGAATCGGAGATTCATTATTTTAAATATTGGGGAAGATTTCCTTGTGATTGTGTTCATTGATGTTGAGTAAATCCATCAATTGACAAGATAATTTATATTAATTATTTTATTTTCTGAAAAATCACAAAATAATTTGGTTAATTTAAACTTTAAAAGATAAATAAATTCTTTTATAAAATAAGAAGCAAACATCCCATTATTTTGGTACAAAGAGAAACAAATCTCTTTGATGCTCTTTAAATTTCTTTAATTTATAATTTAATGTAAATATATATTTTACTATTTATGGCCAATATTTTAAAAAAACGACAATTTGCAAAAAATATAATTTAATATGTTGAAATGTTGTTTAATATAAAATCCACATTACTATCACTCTTTTTTATGTTTTCGAATTTTCTTTTTATTAAGTAAGAAATTAAAAATATAAAAAATATAAAAGAAAAAATAATTTAATTAAAAAATAAAAAAAAAGATACAACAAAAGGGATAAATACCTACTATTTTTTTCTTATTTTTCTTCTTTCTTTTCTAATTTTTTTTTCCAAATATCAAAGACTGAAAAAACCTACAAATAATAATAATTCATCAACCCTAAAAAATATAAATTTTTTCCAAATTATCTCAAATTTAAAAGAAAATGTTTATTTCTCCATTGCAACAACAATTTTTTGAAATAGATAGACAAAACCAAGAAAATAATAATAAGGGAACATTCTCTAGAAAGGTAAAAATACTGACAAAACCTACATTGGAGCAACAACAACAAAAAATCAATAACAATAATAAAGCTCCAAAAAAATCCCCAAGAAAATCCCCAAGAAAATCTCCAAGAAAAACACCATCAAACAATTATAGTGGAGAATTAAAAATGCCAAATCTATTATTGCATAAATTGGAAAATGGAGATTCATGCGAAAATAGCCCTATCAACAGCCCCAGATTTGATAATTCAAGCACAAATACAAGCCCAAGGAGTGAGATAATGAGCCCAAGAAGTTTCGAAATGTTGCTCACAGATGAATTGAATGAAAACTTTTGTATGATTTTGGAAGATAAAAATAGATATTCATCTGAACAAATAGAAACCTTTTTAGAAAGAGGGGCAGATATAAATTATCAATCTGAAAATTTTCAGAATTCCACTCCTATTATGATTGTATGTGGATCTTTGGGAAGGAAGGGAGTGAATGCCAGTTGCTTGAAAATCTTGTTATCTGGAAGACAAAGGCCTAAATTCCATCTTTTGGACAACAGAAAGATGAGTGCCTTGCATTATGCTGCCAAATTCAATAACAGCGCTTGTGTATTGGAATTGTTAGAGGCTGGCACTGATGTAAATGTCACTGGTGGATCTCATAATAAAACTACTCCTATCCATCTTGCTGCTGCAAATGATCATATTGAAACGATGAGACATCTCATTGATTTTGGATCTAATTGCAACAAGTTGGATTGTTCTGGCCAATGTCCTCTTGAAATAGCGATCACTGCTAAATCTTCCGAAGAATCTATAGATGAGCTAGTTAGACATTCTAACACAACCATCTTACTTCAAAAATGTATGGATAATTGTAGAATTCAAAAGTATAGGTAAAAAATTAACCAATAAAATCTTAACGATTATTTAAATGAAATGAACTCATCAATATATTTTTAAAACATTTAAACTGATTATAAAAGAAGAAGATATAAAGTTCTCAATAAATTTATTATAACATTCTAATAAAAAAAGGCCAAAATAAAATATTTATCCACTTTAAATTAAAATTTATTTTAATCCCTTTCCACTATAAAGAAATATAATATCAAAACTAGCCACAAAGGGTGTTGAAATGAGAGTTAGAACCGCAAAAAACAAAACCCCTTTGATGTATGCTGCATCACTAGGAGACGCTCAATTAATTAGAGTTCTTTGCAGTGTGCCAAAGCATCTAGTTGAAGGAGTAAATGCGAGAGATGGAAATTTCCACACTGCTTTGCATTCTGCTTGTTGTTGGGGATGGGTAGAATGTGCTCAAGTATTAATTGAAAATGGTGCAGATATACATGCAACAGGTAAAAAAAAACCTCCTCTTTCGAATAATTATAAAAAATTATTTTTTAATTAATTCTCCCAATTTTCTTTAGATAATAATGGTAATACTCCTCTACATAGAGCTGCAATGTGGAATCGTGTTGATGTTATCAAATTGCTTTTATCTTATAGTGCTGATGCCAATATCAGATCTTCATTTGGAGTTGTTCCATTGGAATTAGCATACAGCAAGGGTATTGAATGCTCTGGTGAGCCTCATTGGGAATCTATTGATGAATTGCTTCCTAAAACTAATATTTCTAAGTTCTTATTCCCTCCCTTCTCAAATTTTTAAAAAAATACATCAACACTTTTTCTCTCATACTATCTATATCTTTTTTTCTATTATTTTTCTTCTATACAAACTTTTTCAATAACAAAAAACAAAAAAAAACAATATAAAAACATCTTTATTCGCAAAAAAATCACTATTATAATCATGATTAAAAAAAATTTTGAAATATCTCTTAAAATAGCTTCATTTTTCCTTTCTCTTTTTTTTATTTTCATCACAAAAATATAAAATATAAAAAAATAAAATTTTATTAAATTAAAAAAAAATGTTAAACCTCACAAGAACAGAGCTTAAAACAAAGATTAATGAATTATATAAAGCTTCAAAGTTGCCATCTTTGAGCGAATCTAAAGTTGATTTTACCTCAAAACAATTTCGTGAAAAATTGGATAAGGGATATACTTGGGATCAATACATTGAGGATTATGGTCATGAAGATGCTAAATATACTCTTCCTGGTGTACCAAGATACGACGATCTCATTAGAAATGCAAGTGGATTGAGATATCCTAAACCATTTTTGGATTTGGTAGGAGGAAGCAAGGAAACCACAACTGCATTTAACCAATTCGATCAAGCTCTTGCAGATCTTGAAAACAATTTTGATAAACAAATGGAAGAGAACTTCCTTCAAGACATGCCTTATAAGAACCTTGATATGTCCAAGCTCGATTGGGGTTACATCTACAGAAATGTCCCTAGATATCAACACCACTATGTCGATGTCATCAAGGAATCTCTTGATGAGGTGCTCCCAGAACCTTCCCTTGATCATATCCTTGAATTGTTTGATGAAGAAGAGGAAGAAATTGTAATTACACCATCCTTTATGTTATTCAAAAAAAAAATTTTATAAATTTATATATATATATTTTTATATACTCATATTATTAATCGTTATTTGATATGGAAATATAATGCAACTTATTTAATCTTCATTTGCTAATTCATACCTTTCATATATATAAATTTTTTTCATATTCATATAATTAATATCACTTTATAAAAAAATAATACTCCATGATGAAATAAAAATTTAAATTGTTTATTCTTCTCAATAAATAATCAAACTTATGTCATATTTTGCTTTGTTTGATTTCATAATATGTAACAGTGATTCTACAAATATAGATAAATAACAAATTTATTTTTTTCTAATCTGAATCAAATTAATAAAGCTTGAATGAATCTTATTTAAAATCATTCAGATTTATAAATCCCAAAAATAATAGATATTTTTACTAATTTGCATTATTATTTCCAAAAAATAAAGAACAAAAGATTTGATAAGGAAGCAGAATTCATCCAAAAACGTATTGATTACTACCAAGAAGAAGTCCAAAGAAGTTATG
>JAMYWO010000001.1:69455-94455 GCA_024220525.1 Cochliopodium minus | reverse complement strand
TAATTTTAAAAATATTAAAAAATTAATTTAAATTTAATTTTGAATGAAATTATAAATTATTTTTTTTTTTTACATCTCCTATGTTACCACTCGCACAACATTGGGCATTGGTGTCCCCTAATTTTTGGGTGAGATCTAAAACTTTTTTGAAACATTCTGCTGCATTCTCATATTTTTGCATTGCGTTGTAAACTACCCCTATATTATTGTAAGTAGCAGATTGTCCTCCCAGTTCTCCTATTAAAAAGGGGAAAACAAATAAAGTTTATAAAAAGAATTTTTGAATAATTTTTGATTATTATTTAAAAAAAAAAATGAAAATAATTATCTTGGATTTGAGTATTTTATTTTTTAGTAAAAATATTTTTTTAATTATATTTTTTAAAATTTATTTTCTAAAGTTATTTTCACTACAAATTTTTGCTATTAATAGTTCAATTCACTTGGCAAAATTTTAATTTTTTAGAAGATACTTTTGTGAAAATAAAATTTTGTAAAGATATTTTTGTTATCATATTTTTTTTTAAATATTTTTTTATTTAAAAGGGAAAAAATTTTGTCAACGAGGCAATATTTTTTGATTTACCAGTTTGAACAAAAATATCGACAGCCAAACAATAGTACTCGAGGGATGCAGAATAATCTTTCCTCTTCCTTTCCATGTATCCCATCTCCGCCAAGATGTTCGCCTCAGAGATCCTCTCTTCCAATTTCTTCGCCAATTCCATTGCTTGCTTCAGATAATCCATCGATTTGTTGTAAGCCCTGAATCCATGTTCCATCAATTTGCTCCACTAGGAATCATAAGAAGAATATAGTAAAAGAAAAGATTTATATTCAAATTTGAGATGATTAATCAATAACATATGGGTTATGCATAGGATATGAAAGATATTTTTATGAGGGTATATTTATTTCAAAGTTTTTTTTGTTTTCAGAAATTTATTGAAAAAATTTGTACAAGTATATGAAATTTCATTTTGAGTAAAATAATTATAGAATAGGATGTTCATATGATTTGTTTGAATATATTTTCTTATGGAACTATTTACTTTAATGAATTTAAATTTTTTTTTTTTAATGTATAGATGCCCACAAGTTGGAGAAAGAGATATCTTTATCATCTTAAACAGAATAATATTTATTATAGAACCAAAATTGCAAAAATATATTCATTCAACATAATATAAAAAAGAAAACAATTTTGTTATGCATTTCAAAAGTATCAAATATAATTTGTCATTTTTGATAATGGTATCGGAAAGAATTAAATCGATTTTTTTTTTTACTTGAAAATAAGAATGCATCCTTATATTGGCTATACTATCTTTTGATAAAGGATATATACTCAATGCCTTGCCTAATTTATTCAGGATGTTTTGGGCATCTTCAAATTTGAGTTGTTTGATCAATCTCTCTGCATATAACAACAATTGTACACAAAAATGTTTCTGTTCATCATAATTCTCAATGCTTTCGATCTCCACATCTTTCAGACTTTGATTTTCTAATTTATTACCCATATAAATTAAAAGCAATTTTTTTTTTTTTTAATTATAATTTATGATCAATCTTTTGAACATGATAAAATCTCTTCAATTCATGGCAGTTGATAATATCTTTTATAATAAAAGTTCATCTTTAAATATAACTTTCTGTTAATGATGAAATAAAACAAATTCAAAAAAATAAAATTGAAAAAGAGAATTTAGTTGATAATACATGACTACAATTGGATGATTTGAATGGATCTTAAAAAATATGAACAAAAAACATTTAATCTAAATCAATAAACTGAAATACCTCGATAAATCAAGAAACAGTTAATAATGTAACAATTCTAAAACAATATAGTATCATTGTTATAATAGGATATACTCAATAAATTTAAAAAAAAAAAAATTTATATTTTGAAAAAACAAAAAAAAAATATATCCTCTCTTCGAGCACGAAAGCAAGTATTAAAGAATTATTTCGCTTCCTAAGAGGGTGTTTATTAGCTCCCAAGTGACAGTCAGGAAACATAGAAAAGAATATTAATATGAGAATATCCCTTCTTATTGTTATTAACCGTGGCAAATTGGTGCGTTTCCTTCGTTTTTGTAAAATAATTTTCAATGATTTTTTTTGCCTATAAAAATTTTTTTTCAATTTTATATCAAAACAAGGGATTAAAATAAAGAGTTTTAAAAAATTTTTTGAATCGAATTAAATAGTGTCTTGAAGTTTTCTCAAGATCACATTAACTTTTTTTTATTGAGATAATTTTTGAATCGAATTAAATCAATTTTAAAAGTAGGGTAAGAAAAAATGAATTCAAAAAAGAAAAAGCGGAGAAATAATAAAACTAAAACTCTAAATAAAAAGAAGATAGAAAACCAGTTGAGTCGAGAAGGTAAAGAAGCTCCTCATCAAAGAAATAAAGAAATAAATACCATAAAAATTAATGAAAAAAATATTGTTGAAATCAAAAAAGGAGATACAGATATTGGATGAACAGAAAGTTCAGAATAAGAAAAATGAAAGGGTTAGATGAATAATACTATTTATCTTCATTTAATTAAACACATTAATTAGGTTTATTCTATGATTATTGATCAACTAAAATATAGAAGTATTCAAACATTGAAAGAATCATTCAGTGGTTTTAGTGATTTAGAATAATCGAAATTAAATCTAGAAGATTTTATGGTTTTTGATAAATAAGTTGTACAATATTTTTGCAAAGCTTTTTTCCCTTGAATATTTCCAACATTTAAAGAAGAAATATAACGTGAATGAAGGAGAAAATGAGTTTGCTAATGTACTTACTGAACATTCTCGTATCTATACCAAGAATTTTATTGCTAAGGATATATATTGTCAATAATAAAAACAAAGCAAGTGTAATTTATTGGGTAAACTTTTTATTTTTAAAAAATTATTTATATTAATTTTGTTTTTAATATTTCAAAAGATTTGTCCTCGAACAATTTTTCAAAACCATTTACACTATAGGGGAGGCAATTAAACATCTCAAAAACTTTGAAGTTCTAAATTTGAGCTACAATAAATTTTTCATTGATTGTTGGGATGCTTTAAAGTGATCAATGTGAAATATATCATTTTGTTTGGGAATTCACTATCTTCTATTGACAGTAAATTAACTTTTGACTCTCCAAAAGTCTGATTGGGGAAAGTACATTTGGATTTACAAGTATTACATTCAATCAAGATTTGGTAGAGATGTTCAAAATTTTACAACAGTTTAAATTTTGTTAGCAATTAATTTATATCCGCTAACAAAGTTGTAAATTTTGGACATGTCTAAAGATTTGGTTGAATTCTCTGATAAAAAAATGTCGAATAAATACAAGATTATCACATAATTCTATGACAACAATTATTCCCTTGTTTAAGAAATTTAGTTTAAAATATAAAATTATAATTTCATCAAAATTTTTTATTTCGAAATTTCTAAAAATCAAACCCAAAAAAAAGACAATTCTGATGAAGTATTTTGATCCAAATTGAAATAGTTTAATGTAAATATTTCTATCTGAAAGATTTTATTTATATGGACAAAATGAAGGATGTAAATTTGTTTGATATTTAAAGTTAAATTCAAATAAGAGTTATTGAACTAAAATAATTTTCGGATTGAAGAAATGTATAAATGAAGAGTAAAACGTAACCAAATACATGTAAATTTCCTAAGAATTGAGATTAACTAAGAATTCCAACTTGAAGTTTATTTATTCTTCCTGATTGAAGGAAGAAAAAAAAAAAAAAAGAATTTTATTGAAATTCTATGCAAAATATAACTGAGGTTTTTAAATATGCTGATAAGATTTCTTTTGAAAAATATTTTATTTTATAAATCAAATTTCTCTTTTAAAGAAATTTTATTCAAATCTCCAATGAAAACAGATCAACGATATTTCCAATGATTTCCAAATTTTTTATTTCAAAATCTTAAAAAGTAATCTATTCAAAATTAGATGCTTAAAGAGAAAAATATTCGAATTTATTATTTTATTGACGTTTTTTAAAGTAAATAAAATCAAAATCAAAGTTTATTTTGAAAGATCTTGAAAGTATAAAACCTTTTTTTTTTTTATGAATTAAGTGAATCGGAGTTACTTTATAAATTTAAAACTTGAAAATTTTAAATAATTTAATTTGGAAAGAAAATAAGCATCTTTCAAATAAATATTCAGTTTGTTTAGATATTCTTATCTAAATTTTTTTTGATTCCTTTATTTCTGTTTATATGAAAGGATCTTTTATTTTCAAGATTTAATCATTTTATTCAAATTAAATATATTTTATAATTTTTGAAGAAAGAAAAACAATCTTATTTTTTAAAAAAGTTCCAATCTTTCTCTTTTGTTTCAAAAAAAAAAAAAAAAAAAAAAATTTCAAATTATATTTTTTGATTGAAAAATGAATAAAAAGGGTAAAGAAGATTTGATTGGAATAAGAGAAACATTATTTGATTCAGATTATGCTATATTGAGATGCTTATTATATTGTGCTTTTGATGACGATTTTCAAGAGATGTCACCTGAGAATACATGCAAAGATGAGAAAACAAGAGGATCATTGATAAATTTCCTCGAATCTAACAACAGAATTTGCCAATTTATAGAATCATTATTAACAAATCTGAGAAATCCGAATGATAGTAAGAATATTTCTGGTTTATATCTAAAGTATTTTTTATTGTGAAAGGAAATAAAAATTTATAAATATAAATCCTCAACAGAACCAAATATTTTGAAACATATCAATAAAAATATATGACCCAGGTTAAAATCAGATCTGGATATGAAATTATAATAATTTTTTTCAATCTGCTGAAAAAGAACTGTAAATTATATAAAAATTTTTTTCAAATCAAAGGAAAATAAATAAATATTCGTTTCACAATAAAATTTCACCTAAAAATCAAAAATGAAGATTTTTTCACTAAAAATATAACTTAATCATTAATTTAAAACACAAAAATCATAAGAGAATCCAAATGAAGTATTGAGAACAGATGGGGAAGATACCTGGTTCATTACATATTATCTCAAAAAACTCTCGATGCCATTCATGAAAGAGGTCACCTTGCCAATGATCTCATTGATAGAGAAATCATTGAATCAAGAGAATCTCACAGAAGAAAGGAAGATAGAAATAGCAATAGATTTGTGCCAACAATTCATAAAATCTTTGTATAAAAAGATCGATCATCTTCCAAAAGTGTTCTATGGAGTATTGAGCGTGATCAAGAAGCATTTCATCAATTCATGGAAAGATGCAATCGTCTCATTGATATTTCTCAGAATTATATATCCTGCCATCTTGACAAGCGATACTTATTTCGTAGATACATCTGAAAAAAGTCCGACAAGTAAAAAAAAGAAATTACTCTTTATCAATAATAAAATAAATTTAAGCGAAATTATTTATTAATTTATAATAATAATTTTTATTTGAACTAAAAATAATATATATTTTTATTTTTATTATAGATACTCCGAAAAGATCCAAGAAAACAGTATCTGAAATTAACATCAACACAAAAAGAAACATCAACTTTTTCTTGAGGTACTTCAAGTTTGTGGTCAGCAACCCATCTCTCGAAGAAGAAGACCAAACCATCAAGGCACACGCCAGCAAAATCAACGAGATGCACAACAGCGTAAATGAATTCATCAACAAAATAACCAATGCAGAGAAGTATCAAAAGAAACTAAACAAAGAAAAAAGTAAGAAAAATGTTTTAAATATTTTATTTTTTTATTTTTTATTTTTTATTTTTTATTTTTTATTTTTTTATTTTTTGTTTATATTTATTTTTTTAATTTAAAGAACCAAAAAACGGATCCAAAAAGACCCAAAGTATCGTTCTGTCCCTCAAAAAGCACGTCGCCAAACTCAGCAAGAAGATAGACAACTATGCCTCCAGACAAAGTTCCTTCAAGCTCAACATCAACTTGCTCATCGAGTTCCTCAAAGAAAGAAATTCCGAAACTCCCAATGTCAACAGAATCAAAGAAAAAGGCACCAAGGTTAATTCTGCTCCTACTTTATTTGAACAAACTTCAACAGAAAGAAGAAGGTAATTATTTTTTCCATTTTTTAAATTTTAAATTTTATTATTTATTTCATTTATTTAATTCATTTTTATTGAATTTATTTTTTTAAACATTTTTTTTGTTAAATCAATTTTAAATATTATTATATTTATATAGTTTATAGAACTTTGATAGTTTATTTTTAATATTTTTTATTTTTTATTTTTATTTTTAAATATTTAATAACATGTTTTTTAATCAAATTTTATTTTTCAATTAATATTTTTCTTTTTGTTTTAGACGCAGCGACTTTTCTTTTGAAGAGAAAGTTTTGATCGAATTGGCTCCGAAGCTTTTGCTTGACAATAACGACAAGAGCAGCCCTCATTACGCCGTCAAAAAAACACTCAGAAGTTTCAAATTATTCGGATTATTTCGTGATTTTTTGAAGAGTAAAAAATAATTTATTTATATTTATTTTTATTTTTTTTTATTTTAATTCTTTTATTTTATTTTATTATTTTTTTCTTTAAATAGATGAGTTTAACTCCGAGCCTATGGATCTTTACACCTACATTTTGAAGCACAAAAAGATAAAATCCAACGAGGAGAGTTTCAGAGTTTCTTCCTTGAAGTTCATTTACAGCAATTTTGTAGATCCAAACGCGAGATTTTGTGTAAAAATATTTTTTATTATTTTTATTTTATTTATTAAATTAATATTTTTTTTGTTTTTTTATTTTATTTAACATTTTTATTTATTTTTAATTTTTTATTAATATTTGTTTTTATTTAATAGGTCAACGCCCCTTCTGACATAACAGACAAAATCGCCAACATCCTCAACAGCGACAAAGACCTCTTGGACAACGACGACGAAATCATTACTAAGCTTCTCAACTTTATCTACTTTTTTTTGAAAGAGCCTCACGGCAGATTTATGATGGAAAATTCCAAATTGAAACCAAGGAAAGTCAGCAAATCTGTTGAAGATCTTTAAACGCGGGAAAAAACTAATCAACTTTTTTTCATAAAAAAATACACATGTACAAAGAAAAAAAAAACTATTCTGTCTTCGAAATCTACTCTTTGAAAAAGGATCTTTTCGAAACAAAAATCTTTTTTTTTTCCCTCTTCTTTTTTCCTTTTTAGCTTTTTTTTTTTGGATAAAAACAAATACTTTGTTCAAAAAAAAATAAAAACATACACAGTATTAAAAAATTTTTCTTTTACAACTTTTTTTTATTTGTTCTTTTATCACAAAAAGAAAACACAATGTTAATTTTATTTACAATTTATTTATTTTTATTTTGTTTCTTTTGATTCTGTTTTCATTTTGGATTTCATTGTTTTTCTTTAAAAATTTGACTGTCCATGCAAAGGTTGCAATACAAGCAAAAGAAAGGGAAAAATTTCTAGTGTTATTGTTGAACAATTTCTTTGAAGAAAGAGTGAATTTCTTGTTTCTTATTTTGCCAAGGAAATTATTTTTCATTTTTTTTTGTTTTTCAATATTCAATCTATCTTTTTATTTTTGTTAATGAAATTGAATGAGGATTTGATCAAAGTTTCAGAGAAACAAAATTTCACTACAGGTTTCATGAAGAACAAACTTTCAGACAAATTTTTTTATTTAATGTTGAGATTTTTCATTTAATTTATTTTAACATTTTTTTTTTTTTAAATTTAATTATTTTTAAATTAGGAGATTGAATGTTCTAAAGAAGGGATGGATGTATTTCAAAAAATAAGGAAAAGAATATTTGGATCTATACAAATCAAGAGAATTTTTAATTTTCTTTTTCTTTTTTTAAAAACATTTCACAGAATTGTTTTTTGATTTTAATTCTGGGAAAAATAATCATACAAAAAATTTTTGACGTAAGGGATCACATTGGAGAAGATGAAGAACAAACCAACCCTATATGGAAAACCTGCATAGAAACCCTTGGCACCACCAAGGTTCTTGATGACATCTCTGGCAGCATCGATGATGGACATCTTGGTGTGGGTCATCTGCATTCTGGTGGCGATCGTATCAAAAGGATGGGTGATAGTTGCACCAAGAAATCCAACGCCAAAGGATCCCATATACATCAAGGGGATATTATCGGGATATTTATTATGGATCCAATTCTTTACATAGGGATTGATTTGGAGCATGGATAGGGTGAAGATTCCATCTCTTAGAGATATCATGCTGAAGGATTTCCACGGTCTGAGCATTCCTTGGGTCATCATGTCTTTGATTGCGTTGTAGGGTCCGCATTTCATTATTTGTTGTCTGATGATGCAATTCTCCACCACTGTTGCGACAATCGATCCTAAATAAGAAAAATGAAAAAATTAATAAATAAAAAAAATAATTTTAGAGAATCAAATTTAAAATAATTATTAAAAAAATAAAATATTATAAATAATTTGTTTCATAATTTAAATTTATATTGAATGGATATTTGAAATCAGTTTTTAGTGTAAACATTTCTTTATTCAAGAAACAAATTTCAATTAGAGAAATTTTTTTTTATTTTTTTTATTTTTACCTTGAACCCCACAATAAACACTCCCCAACAATTTAAGGTAAGTCGGAGCATCCTCTCTCAAAACATTCCTCATATAAGAATCAGTAGTAAGTTGAATGGTTGTAGTTGGAACAATGTTGATGGCGAAAATTGTGGATCCTCTCCAAGGATAAAAACGATTAGTAAACCCTCCTGCCTTGTGCTTTTTAAATGCCTCAAGGGGGAAGGTCAAGTACGATATGAATATCCCTGCTCCTATACTCGATATAAGATCTCTGTTGAAGTTTTTCTCTTTTATGGCTGCGTTTTCTAACATTTTGTTGTTTGTGTTTTTTGCGAGATTGAATTTTGGATTGAATTTTTAGAATTATTAATTTTTTTTTATATTTTTTATAAATTTCTTTAAAGCTGGCCATTTGATGAATATACCTTCAAAATCAAATTTTTTTTTCATATTGAAACTCTAAATAATAAAAGTTTGTGGAATATTTCGCACCTTGTTGAAAGTTTCTCTGAAAGGAAGATTCAAAAAAAATGTATTTCAAAAAATTAATTTAAATCATTTTAATGTTGTGTTAATGAAAATGAAAAAAAAAAAAAAATTTTTAAATTCAAACAATAAGAAAATTCAAAAAAGTATAAAATAAAAAAAAAAAAAAATCAAAGAATAAAGAAAAATGAAAAAAGTTTCAAACACAAAATTCTCAGGTAAAATAAACATTTTTCAGTTTTAGAAGAATTCATATCAAAATTAAAATTTGGTTTTTTTTTTACTCAGATGTTCAACCAGTCCCTACAAAAATTAATTTTCCAAAAGTTGAAGAGGAGATTGGAGAGTATTGGGAGAAGACAAACGCATTCAAGGTTTCTATCGAAGAATCCAAAGACAAACCAATATACTCTTTTTACGATGGGCCTCCTTTTGCAACAGGATTGCCTCACTATGGACATATCTTGGCAGGAACAATCAAGGTTTAAAAAAATAAAATACAAAATATAATATAAAATTATAAATATAAATGTTTCTTTTTAAATGAATACATCACAACATACAATTATTCATTATAAAAATTGAGAATAACATGAATAAAAGTAAAATTAAATAATAAACAAAATATAAATTTATATATTTTCACTGAATAGAAATTAAATAAATTAATTTTAAAATAGGATTCAATTACAAGATATGCACATCAAACAGGCCATTATGTTGAAAGAAGATTCGGATGGGATTGCCACGGCTTGCCGATAGAGTTTGTAATTGATGAGCAGTTTGGATTGAAGACGAGGCAAGCAGTGGAGGAGTACGGGATAGGAAACTACAACGAAAGATGCAGAGAGATCGTCATGAAATACAGTAATGAATGGGAGATAATTGTGGGAAGGTAAGATTTCAAGATTAAATTTAAATTAAAAAAGATATCAGAAGTTTTAATATTCTTATTTAATTTATTAAATAAATAATTTATTTTTATTTTAAATATAAATTAAATTGAATATTTTTTTTCTTTGATTAGATTGGGAAGATGGATCGATTTCAAAAACGATTACAAGACAATGGATTTGAACTTTATGGAGAGCGTGTGGTGGGTGTTCAAACAGTTGTGGGAGAAGCAGATGGTGTACAGAGGTGTCAAGGTTCTTCCATTCTCAACCGGATGTCATACACCACTATCAAATTTTGAAGCAAATCAAAATTATCAAGATGTTGAAGATCCTGCAAGTAAAAAGAAAAAAAAAAATTTAAAATATTAAATTTTTAAAAATATATAAAAATATTTAAAAAATAAAAATAAAATAATAAATGTTTTAAAAGGAAATTAATCACATTTTTTTTAGTTTCAGTGACATTTCCACTTGAGGAAGATGAAAATGTTCATTTGGTTGCTTGGACCACAACACCCTGGACATTGCCTTCCAATTTGGCGTTAGCAGTGAAATCAGATTTGGTGTACGTGAAGTTGAAAGACAAGGAGAAAAACAAGATCTTCATTGTGTGCAAAGATAGAATTGAAGAAATCTATCCAAAAAAGAAAAAGGGAGGGGAAAAGGAAGAAGAATACGAAATTTTGGGAGAAATGAAGGGGAGTGAGCTTGAAGGGAAGAGATACAAACCATTGTTCAATTATTTCAAAGAAGAAGAGAAGAATGGAGCGTTCAGAGTGCTTTGTTGTGATTGGGTAACGAGTGATAGTGGTACAGGGGTTGTACATTGTGCTCCTGGGTTTGGTGCAGACGATTACACGAGTTGTTTGAGTGCGGGGATTATCACAAAGACTCGTTGTCTTGCTCCTGTTGATGACAATGGTTGTTTTACGGAGGAAGTGGAAGATTTCAAGGGGATCTACGTCAAAAAAGCGGACAAAATGATCGTCGAACAGTTGAAAAAGATGGAAAGGCTCATCTACTCCAAGAAGATCACTCACAGCTACCCTTTTTGCTGGAGAAGTGGAACACCTTTGATTTACAAAGCAGTGCCAAGTTGGTTCGTAAATGTCGAAGTTATTAGAGAAAAGTTGGTCGAAAACAACAAACAAACAAGGTGGGTACCTGCACCAGTAGGAGAGAAAAGGTTTCATAATTGGTTGGAAGGATCAGTAGATTGGTGCATTTCAAGAAACAGATTTTGGGGAACTCCTATTCCAATTTGGGTGAGTGAAGATTATGAAGAGGTTGTAGTTCTAGGATCGATCGAAGAAATTCAAAAATACTCCGATGTTGAGATTAAAGATCTTCACAGACACAAAATCGATCACATTACCATCCCATCAAGAATGGGCAAAGGGAATTTGAAAAGAATAGATGAGGTTTTCGATTGTTGGTTCGAAAGCGGAGCAATGCCTTACGCTCAACAACATTATCCATTCGAGAACAAAGAAGCATTCGAACAAGGTTATTTCCCTGCAGATTTCATTGGAGAGGGTTTGGATCAAACGAGAGGATGGTTCTATACTCTTTTGATCTTGTCAACCGCTTTGTTCGATAAACCCGCATTCAAAAATTGCATTGTGAATGGTCTTGTGTTGGCAGAAGACGGAAAGAAAATGTCGAAGAGTAAGAAGAACTATCCTGATCCAATGATCGTCATCAACCAGTTTGGAGCAGATTCCTTGCGTCTTTATTTGATCAATTCTCCTGTAGTAAGAGCAGAGCCACTGAAATTCAAGCAATCAGGAGTGGATCGTGTATTGAAAGACGTCCTTCTTCCTTGGTTTCACTCATACCGCTTCTTGGTTGAGAATATAAAGAAATGGGAATCAGATTACCAATCTGCCTATGTATTTGAACCAATTCAAGCTTCCAAAATCACCAACGTAATGGACAAATGGATCATGTCAAGTGTGAACAGTCTCATCTCATTTGTAAGAAAGGAAATGGAAAATTACAGATTATACACTGTCCTTCCTCGTTTGTTAAATTTCATCGAACAACTCACAAACTGGTATATTCGTTTCAACAGAAAAAGATTGAAAGGAGACTCTGAATCCAAAGACACTTTTAACGCATTGACAGTGTTGTGTTATGTTCATTTGCGCCTTGATTTAGTTATGTCTCCTTTCTGTCCTTTCTTTTCAGAGTATGTCTATCAAAATTTGAAAAATGTTCTTCCATCGGAACAAAGAAAAGCATCTGTCCATCATTGTATGATTCCTGAAGTTGACCTTTCTTATGTCGATCAAAAAGTAGAGGAAAACATCTCACTTCTCCAAAATGTGATCGATTTGGCAAGAAATATCAGAACCACCAAGAACCTTCCTTTCAAGCAGCCATTGGAAAACTTGATAATTGTTCATACTTCAGAGCAAGAATTAAAAGACTTAAAGAATTTGGAATGCTACATCTTCCAAGAGATCAATGTCAAAAAGATCACATACACAAGCAAAGAAACTGATTACATTAAATTAAATGCAAGGTTAGATCAAAAGAAATGTGGTTCCAAACTGAGAAACGAGCTGAATGATGTGAAAAGGCAGGTTGAAAATTGGACGCATGAAAGAGTGAAACAATTTGTATTGGAGAAAAAAGCCGAATTTTCCGGTAAAACTCTTATTGAAGAAGATTTCATCATCACTAGAGAATTTACAGGAGAGAAGAACAAAGTGGAATCAAGATTTAACGATAACGTTTTGGTTATTTTGGACATTGTAGTTAATGAAGAGTTAAAGAAAGAGTATTTTGTAAGAACTGTTTCTAATTACATCCAAAAGCTTCGAAAAAGTTCTTCCATTCTTCCTTCTGATGAAATTTCTGTACATATCAACGTTGAGAAAGGAAACACTTTCGATCTCCTCAGCCACAATTTGAAGAACTTGGAAGAGTTGGTCAAGAAACCTGTATCTGTTGGTCAATCCATTCCAGAAGGGAAAACAAAAGTTGAGAATGGTGAATCTTCATATGAAGAAGATGGCACTTCTTTTTCCATCACTATTTTTTGGGATAAAAAATAATACTTGATAAAAGATTGTTCATTTAATATCTCCTCTTATTAGATCAATATATATATTTGTAATACTCATTAATAAATTAAAAATCGTTAATTATATCAGATATATAAGCTGGATGAATATCTTTTTCAGTAGATTTTTTTTCCCATCTTTCAATATGAAGGTTGGATAATATTGTATTCACGTAGAATTAGTATTCATGAACTTTATGCATCTTCCATCTTTGAGCATTCAATTTTTTTCTTTTTCAATAATTTAAAAAAATTGTTCTTTGTGATCCAATCGAAATATTGGGATCAAATATAAGAAGATGGATGAAAATAAATCAAATTTACTCAAGAATATGTCTGATTTGAACAAAAGGAGTAAAACCTTGACGGATAACAATCTTTTGAGGGATAAATACAAATTTGATGAGCCAGATAACGAAATGAACATCAGATATGATCAAAATGAAATCAAATGTGCAACATTGGAAAAATTGATAGAAAAAGCAACAATGGAAGAAGGATATGGTAAAAATTATAAAATAAGATTTCCTTATAATAAACTAAAAACTGTTATGATTGGTTCATGAATCCTCCATATATTCAAATGATAAAAGAAATATTAAATTTAATAAAATAAATTTCAATATTTACAACCAGATACAACATATCTACATTCTTTTTTATTGACATATCAATCATTCGCAAAACCCATCGAAATATTGGAATTGTTGATCAATAGATTCATGGTCCCAACACCAACAGAGACAAAAAACATTGAAGAATTCAAAAAAAATAAACAAAAACCAATACAACTTAGAGTGTTCAACTTTATAAAGATTTGGCTTTCCCAATACCCAAAGTGTTTCAAAGAAGACTCGGAATTGGTTAAAAAGTTAAGATATTTTTGTGAAGAAGTGATGTCAGAATCTATGGTTTCGGCATCTAAACAATTGCAAACATTGCTAGAAAAATCTTTAAAATTTGACGAAAAATCTGCAAGAAAGAATATTGCGAGCAAAGGTAAAATAATTTTAATTATTTTTTTTTTTAAAAAATTTTTAATGGCAATAGATATCCCAAAACCTATTATCCCAAACATCAAAAGAACAATTTTGTTTTCAGACATACATCCTAAAGAGTTTGCAAGGCAAATGACACTCATTGAAGCAAAGTTATACAGAGACATCAACTTGCACGAGTTTTTTGGACAAGGATGGACGAAAAAAGATAAATTACAAAGATCTCCCAACATCATGGCTATGATCAATTTGTTCAATCAAATGAGCAATTTTTTTCAGTACCAAATTTTACTTTCAAAAAGTTTAGAAAATAGGGTTGAAGTGATTACAAAAATAATTCAAATAATGCAGGTAAAAAAATAATTAATTAATTAATTTTAAAAGTTTTAATTTCTATTATTTGTTTGAAAGCATTTAGAATCACTCAATAATTATAATGGTATGATGGAAATATCCGCCGCTTTAAATTCTAGCTCAGTGAAGAGGCTGAAGGAAACTTGGGAAAAGGTTCCATTTAGAAGGAAAAGAGAATTTGAAACGATGAGTGAAGTCCTTTCCAACGAGAAAAACTCTCTCAATCTAAGATCCAAATTGAAATCAATCAGTCCTCCTTGTATACCTTATTTGGGGATGTTTCTAACTGATCTTATGTTTATCGAAGATGGAAATAAAGATAAAGTGGACGATTTGATCAATTTTACAAAAAGGAGGCAAATATCTTCGGTTATACTGGACATTCAAATGTACCAACAAACTCCTTATTTCTTTCAGTCTGTCCAAGTAATCAAAAACTTCATCAAAACTTTCAAGTTGGATGAAGATCTCTACAAAATGTCTTTGGCGATCATTCCTAAGGGAGGAGAAGAGGAAATTCATGAGGAGGATGGATTCAACAACGAAAAAAAAGAAATAATAGAAAAAATGCCAATTAAACACTCCATCATTCACGATTTCGAACTCTCTGAAGAATATATTTTCCAAGTTCCTGACACAGAGGATAATATAATCTATGATGATGACACTCAAGAAATAGAAGCTGCAACTATTTTAAAGCTGGTGGAGAAATTAACCAACGAGAAAGGGCCAGATCAAAAGTTGGTAAGGACATTCATCAATACTCACACTTGTTTTGTTGAACCGGAAGAATTTTTGGGCATGCTTATCACCAGATTCAACGTTCCTGATTTGAAAACAAAAGATCCTAAGATTATAAAAGATTTTGACTTATATTTTGTTAGACCTATTCGACTTAGAACATTCAATTTAATGAAGTTATGGGTTGTCAGTCATCCTCACTTTGTAAATAGTGATTCAATCAGATTAAAGATTATAGAATTTACAAATAACGCTTGTGGCACATTTCTCGAAAATGGATCTCAACTTTTGTTAAAGAATTTAAACTCTGATAATTTGGCAGGAAGGAAAAAGTCAGTTTCTTATCCTCAAGAAAACACTGGACCCAACAAAGTAATTGAAAGTATTTTGGATGTTTCACCCAAAGATCTTGCTGTACAAATCAACATTTCAGAGTTTTTCATTTATCAAAAGATAGAAAATTCTGAAATGATCAAATTTGAAAGTATTTCTGATTCTATGAAGGAATTAAAATTGGAGGAATCAAAGGAAATTCCAAGAATCCATTCTCTCCTCAAAAACAATGAAAAGAGAAAGAATTGGGTGATTGAAAAGATTCTTTCTTGCGAATCAGAGGGGGTTGCAGTTTTTGTTGTTGAATATTTCATCAGCGTAGCCAAAGAACTAAAAAATCTCAATAATTTCAATGCGGTGGTTGAATTGACGAAAGCTTTGCTGTTTATCTCTTGCCAAAACTTGAACAACATTTGGGAGAACATCTCTCCTAATTTTGTTGTTGAAATGGAAGAATTGAAACGATTTGTTGGAGAAATCGAGATCTGGAATCGTTCTTTGCAACATCTTTTGAAAGTAGACTCTAGTTCTGTTCCTTGTTTAAAAACTGCTCTGAAACAAATCATTATGATAAACGATTCAGAAAAGAATAAACGTTCAGGAGATCTAATAAATTTTTCAAAGGTAACTGATTTTTTTATTTTTTATTTTTTTTTTATTTTTTTTGAATTTTTATTTGATTTAAAATTTTTTTATACAGATGAAAAAAATATCAAATGTGATTCAAGATACACTTCAATTTCAAACAAGTCCTCCTTCTTCCTTAACATCAGACAACAACATTCAATTATTTCTTTCCACATTGAATACACCATCATTAGAAGAAATTTTTTTAAAGTCAAATTTGTCCAAAGGAATCACCATGGTTCAAGATTGTGATTACAGAACTATAACCGGAAAAAGATTTTTGAATTCTAATTTGGATAATGTTTCAAGTTTTAATGAAAAACTTTATATTTCTGGTTTTTTTACTTCTGATTCATTTTCGTCACAAGTAAAAAAAATTTATTAATTTTTTTCAATTTTTTTTATTTATTAAAGGAATCGAATTCTTCTAATATTGGTACTAATGAAACTGAAAGTGATGAACAAGAACTTCCCACTTTTGTTAAAACAGGAATTTTAAATATTAGTTTGATTGGAGGCAAGATAATTTAAATTTTAACTTTTACGTTTAAATTTAATTTTTATTTCATTATTTCAGGAATTTTGGTAAGGTTTTTTAATTTATTTATTCTTTTTTTAACTTATTTTTTAATAGAAAGAATCAAAAAGATATGAAAGGTATTGTGTTTTGAGTTGCAAAGAACAAAGTTTCAAATCTGCAAGTAGCAATCAGCAACACCCCAAATGGAATGAAGATTTTTCTTTTGATCTTGAAAACATAACCCAAAAAACTGTTTTAAAAATTGTTGTATTTAACCACTCAAAGATAGGTGAAATTTTTTTTAACAATTTTTGATTTTTTATTTTTTTGATAATTTTTTAAATAAATTTTTAATATTTTTTTAAATAATTTTGTGTATTATTTCTTTAAATATTTTTTTAAATAATTTTTTATATTTTTTTAAATTTTAATTTTTAGGTAAAGATACTGTTTTGGGGAAAATTCGCATACCAATGGCTGGTCTAAAAAAAGTTGATGAATATTTCTCCATTGACGAAAACGAAAGCGGAAAGATTGAATTATGTAAAAAAAAAAAACTTTAAACTTTAAATAATTTTAACAAATTTAAAATAATAATTTTTTTCATTTTATGCAAAGCAATAAAACCAAATTTCTTTTTGAAACCTTTTGGAAAGTTGGACAACATCGAAAAAGGAAGAGTGATTTTCACAATAAAACAGGGTAGAAATTTGGTGGCAAAAGATTTTAATGGGAAGTCTGATCCTTATGTTGTCTTTGATTACAAAGATAGTAATTTTAAAACAAAAGTGATAAACGCAACACGTAAATTTTATAATTTTTTTGATTAATTTTTAAAATTTTTTTTAATTTCCATTAAATTTTAATAAAGTTGAGCCTGTTTGGAATCAAACATTCACAATAGATCTTGTAAACATCTCACAAAAAACTCTACTTCCTTTTGTTGTTTACGACCATGACAAAGTAGGAAAACACAGCTTTATGGGAATGGCCATCGTTCCCCTTTCTGGTTGCGAAAGCAATGTTCCAAAAACATTGTGGTACAAACTATATTTAGAAAAACATGGAGATGTTGAGTAAAAAATTTTTTTGAAATTATTATTATTTTCTTGAATTATTTTAATTTATTTTATTATTTTTTTTTAAAGAATCGAAATAAAAACTGATTTTTCTCTTACGCCTTGTGATCCCTTTCTTTATGAAGAAAATTTCAAGAGGATTCTCAAAGCACAGAAAAAAGTCAATAGTTTCTTTCCATTTTAAAATTTTTTTGTCTGGTTTTTTGTAAAATATTAGTTCTTTAAATTACAAATTCTTTAATTTTTAAAAGATGCAATTGAATCATTGATGAAAAAAAAAAAAATCTTTTCCATTTGAAGAGAATTAAAAATAAATATCTTGGTGATAATTATGTTGTTAAGTTGTTCATCATTTGATCTTTTTCTTCTTTTATTTTGTTCAGAATTAGATTCTTCCTTCAAAAGATGACCTTTAATATTTTTTCAATTCAAATTAATTATTTTCAAAAAATAAAAAATGAACAAGAAGAAGATCATAACATTGGGTGTTAACAAGTATGAGATCATTGATGATATCAATTCTGGAACATATGGCAAAGTCTACAAAGGAATTGATGTGCAAACAAAGATGTTTGTTGCAATAAAGGTGGTAGACATGAAGATATTGAAGAATAATAGCAAGGCCATGGATTTGATGGAAAGGGAATTGAGGATAATGGAGAGATTATCAAAGAAAAATTATCCATATTTTGTAAAGATGTTGGATTATGAAATGGTAAGAAAAAAATTTTCAACATCAATTTTTCTATTGTACAATTAATATTATATGGAATCTGCACGTATTGAATCCTTTTTATTTGATTGAAAATAATTTATTTTTGTACATTATATTTTGTGAATTATTTATTATACTGAGGATATATAAGCTAAAAAGATTGATATAAACATTTCATCTCTTATGAAAGCTTGAAAATAATTAATTCCCATGTTATGTGATACGTGATTAAAATTAAATTGAGAATAATTTAATATGTGTATGGATATACTGAAGTATCAAGGAGAAATACAAAGGAGAAACAATTGCACTTATATTCTTTTTAAAAATTAATTATAGAAAGCAATAAAAATAATCAATCCTATTTTATAAAATAATGAAATTTTGATCCTTATTGTTGCAATCAAGAAAATAGAATCATTTTGAGAATTACAAAGCAATAGATAATTAAAAAAATAAATTCAATTTATAATTTAATTTTATTATAAATTTAATTAATTTATAAATAAAAAAGATTAAAAAAAATTTAATCCAAAAAATTTTTTTTTTCTTTAAAAGAATAATGATAAAGAGAAGACTTACATTGTGATGGAATATTGCGACAAAGACCTTAAAAAATATCTCCGCGAGAAGAAAAAATTTAGCGAGGAAGAAGCCAAAGTGATCATCAAGGAGATAATTGCAGGTCTCAAAATTTTATATTGCGTAGAAAAAGTCCGACACAGAGATCTCAAATTAGAAGTAAAACTTATTTTTTATTTTTTTATTTTTTTATTTTTTTATTTTTTTATTTTTATTTCAAAGAATATTTTGGTGAAATATGAAAATGGCAAAGAGTTAATCAAATTAGCTGATTTTGGCTTTGCAAAAGAAAGAGAAGAGAACTTTTCCTTTTCTGAGACTATTCTTGGAACACGTAACAAATCAAAAAATATTATTTTAAAATAATTTTAATAATGAAAAAAAATAATTTTTTTTTCAGCGAATTACATTGATCCTGTAAAACAATTTTTTTTTGAACAAATTTTTTTGATTTTCTGATTATTTTTTTTTAAAGTTGGTCGTGATGAAAAGGTTTGATATTTTGAAAGACAAAGGAGATATATGGTAAAATAATTTTTTTAATTATTTTTGTTTTTGTTTTTATTTTTAATTTTATTGTATATTTATTTTTATTTTTATTTTTATTTTATTTTTGTTTTTGTTTTTATTTTTATTTTTATTTTTATTTTTATTTTTATTTTTATTTTTATTTTTATTTTTATTTTTATTTTTNAAATAAAAAAATAAAAAAATAAAAAAATAAAAAAATAAAAAAATAAAAAAATAAAAAAAATAAAAAAAATAAAAAAAAATAAATTACTTGTAAGAGTGTCAGAGCGTGTTTTGGGTTTTCAGAGCTGTTGGGAGTCGAAGAAATCAATTTTCTTTTTTCAACTTTTTAAAAAACAATAAAAAAAATTTTAAAACGTAAAAAAAAAATTAATTAAATAAAAAAAAATTAATTAAATAAAAATTAATTAAAAATGAAAAAATATTAAAAAAAAATAAAAACGATAAATATAAAATTTTTTTACTTAAATCTACATCTTCTTTATTTTCATCTTTGTTAGGAGCAACTTCCACTCCATTTCTCAAGCCTTGAAAGGGACTGAGGAGAATGGAGATGACCACCATCAAAACCAAAAGAAAAGTGAAAAATAGAAAAATGTTTTTTCTATTCAAAAATTCTTTCTTTTCAAATACCAATTCCATAAACAAGAAAACGTATGCACTTATGCCTTTATAGTTCGAAAGATTAAAATTTTTTACTTATTATTTTTTGTTTTTTTTTAAATTTTTTAATATATTTTATTTTTTAATGATTTTTCTTTTAATTTATATCTCTTATTTTTATTTTATTTTTTCATATTTTTTTTATACTTCACTTTTTAATTTTTATTTTATTTAAATCTTTATGTTATTTTATTTTTTATTTTTTTTAAATTTTATTTATTTTTTATTTTTATTTCAATTTTGATTATTATTTATTTTTGTTTTTTTTAAAAAAAAAAAAAATTATTTTTTATTTATTCATATTTTTATTAATCACTTTTGATTTTTATTTCCAATATTTATTTATTTTATTAATTTTTTTTTTGTTAATTTATTTTACAAAACCCTCCATTCAGTAAAGACAAAACAAGACCCTTGTTCTTGGGAAACAAATTGGACAAATGCAGATTTCCGAGAAAGTTCCACATTCCCCCCGCACTCAACAAAATGAAACTCATGATGAACCCCAAATAATCTTCCTTGCTTATAAAAGACATCACAAGCGATCCTCCAATTATCATTAAAATTCCTACAAAAAATTTAATTAATAATAAAAATTTATTTTTAATAAATATTTTCATATGATCAATAATTTTTCAAAGAGTGATTATTTTTTACACAAGATAATAATAAGTCTTAGAGATTTATTTTTTTCTAACTAAATTATCCTGAACATAAGAAATTTTTTTTGTTTATTTGAAGTAAAGAGATTCAAAATAAAAATTTTTGAATTAAATCTTTGAGTTTTTTTAAAAAATAAATTCTCATAGCGGAAGTTTTTTTATCCTCTAACAAATCAAAATTAATTTATTAAATCCTGCTGGTATTGTTCATAAAAAAAAATGTTTCACCTATAATATTAGTTATTTTAGCTCCAAAATAATCTAAAACTATCCCTCCTATTAAACAGTTGAAGTTTATAGAAACAGTGGCGGCTGTCCATATGGTGGAGATTCTTATGTCCCTCTCTGAACAATCTTCCAGATCATTTATATCACATCCTTTGGTTAAAGCTTTTTCTTTGTTCAACATCAATATGAATGATGGAAATCCTTTGTTTGGACAAATATAATTGAAATTTTATTTTACATTTATTTTATATTTATTATTTAATTTAAACATACCGTATAATAATCCTGTTGTGAGACAATATTGGATGAATGTTCTTTATTTTAACATAATTTCATTAATATGTTGAAAATATCTTGATTTATTTATATATTCATCTCAATAAGAATGGGAGAAAGAAATTAGAAAATTATTATTTTATCTTTTACATTATTATAAGGAAATATTTCCCCCTTCCCTTTGTAAGTTTTGTGAATATACTATTTTCTGGTTCTTTCCATATCAACATCAGTTTTTCTCCCTTTTCCAAATCGAATTTTTTTTTTTTTTTATAAATCAATGGTGGATGTGTTTTAAATTATCAACTTGAATGTTCTCCAATTAAGAATCAAAATGTCATAAACTTTCTTATTTTTTTTGTTTGAGATTATTTAAAAGCAATAGAATTAAATTTAAAAAAAATTGATGCTTGATCTTTTATATCATTTGATTCATGGTATCTTCTAACTAATTAAATATTCACCTATTATTTACTTTCATTTGCCAACAATTTGAAATAGGTCTGATATTTTGGTCTAATTTTCTCGAATATCCTCCAAGGTAAAAAAAACCAAAACAATTAGCAAAGGATATAAAGATCAAATGGATATAATTGCAATTAAAGATAATGTGAAAGTTAATAATCAATAAATTATTAAATAATATATTTTTATATCTCCCAATTCATCAAAAAATGATTGTAATATAAACATTAGATTATGGTTCTTCCCACTAATTGAAATGGAACATTCAATATATGAAATCTATCTTATATTACTGTTCATGCCATGCATATTATGCATCGAATCTATCCACAGATTCGTCTTGAAAAATCATAAAATACTGGGATATGCAGGAATGATAGGGATAATTTCATATTGGAACAAAAACGCAGAGAACAAACTGATGATGGTTTTAATCGGGACCTCAATATCCCTCACATTAAACTTTTCAATGTGGCTTCACAATGAAAAGATCATCCAAAAAGCATTAGCGGGGTTTATTTCATCCTTAATCATCCTCCTCTGCTACAATTTTGTAAGCTACTCTCTATTGCCCATCTGGACCAACGATGTCGTCAATGTTTCTTTTTTGGCAGTGATTTCTATTGTGTTGTTTCTCATTCCCAACCAGAATCTCTTGTTGGAGTATGATAATTCGAAAAAAAAAAAACAAGAGATTGAAACTGGAACATTACACCATTTAAAGCATTCTATTGCCATGGTAAGTTCTATTTATTTTTATTTTTAATTCTATTTTATTTGATTTTTGTTTTTATTTTTTATTTTGTTTTTCATTTTATTTTTTAATCTTTAATAAAATTATAATTTTAATTTATTTTTAAATTATTTTTTGAAGGGTGCTCTGTTGTACATGACCCAGACTTTTGTTTCGAACTACAGTATTATCCCAAGATGGGTAGAGTTACATCCTTACCCTTCTTCCGCGTTCGTGATTCTTTCCGTGACACTTGGACTCTTCTTTCTCTCTTTCAATTTTGTTAAAAAAAAAATATTTTTTGTGTATGGTAAAAATAATAAAAAATAAAAATAAAAAATAAAACAATATTTATTAAATAAATAAAAAAATAAAATAAATAATAAATAAAAATAATAAAAAATAAAAAATAAATAAAAAGGACTTATTGGCTCTCTTTTATTCGTTTCAAACAACTACAACAACGCCCCATTTGAAATTAACTGCCTAAAATTCTTCGGAGGACTAGTGATGAGTTTTTACGTGATCTCGTCATGGTACACTGTAACCAAAAACTTTTCAAAGAAAAAAAATTTGGTGTCAATTTTGGCGGCACTTTCGACATATATTCTTTTCTGCATCTTTTTCGCAGTTTACATCGTCGCATTTAAATTTGTTCCTGGAGGTTGGATCTTTAGGGAGAGAAGCATCTCCATGGTTTTGTTGAATGTTGCTCTCATTGGCTTTTCTCAGTTTTCAAAGCAGAAAAGTGTAGGCGGAAATAAAAATAACGATAGTGGAAATAAAAACAATGATATCGGAAATAAAAATAGGGATATCGGAAATAAAAATAATCCTAAAAATAATCCTAAAAATAATTCTAAAAAAAAATCTAAAAATAATGTTAATATTAATAGCAATAATGAAAAAAATAACAATAATAATGGAGAATTAATTTCTTTCAAAAAATTTTCTCTTTTTGTTTTTTTGATTGTCCTGCTTGTGATTGCTCCTTGCTTTTATTACAGATCACTTCTACATTCTCATATTGCTCCGACTGTACAAAAAGAAGAACTAATTAAAGCGGGTGTATGGGCTGTTCACTTTGGATACGACAACAATGGAGATTATAGGTTAAAAATAAAAAAAATAAAAATAATAAAAATAATAAAAAATAAAATAAAATAAACTAAAATAAATAAAGTAAAATAAAAAAATAAAAAAATAAAAAAAATAATAAAAATAATAAAAATAAAAATAATAAAAAATAAAAAAATAAAAAATATAAAATTAATAAATAAAAATAAAAATTATTTCTTGTAAAAAGTTTTCAAGCAATCGCAGATTATGTCAAAGAAAAGGAACTCAACGTTCTAGGAATGGTGGAAACAGACCTGTCGAGATTCATGAACGCTAACCGAGATTTGGTCGACTATTTAGAAAAAGCTCTCAATATGTAAAAAAAAAAAACTTTAATTTTTATTTTTTTATTTTTTTAATTTTTAATATTTAAAATTTTATCATATTATTAAATTAATTTTATTTTATTAATTTTTTATTTTCTGTTTAATTTTTTTTAGGTACAGCGACTTTGGTCCTTCTACTGCACAAAACACTTGGGGATGCGCAATAATGTCTGCTTACCCAATAGTGTCTGTAAACAGATCCATTCTCCCAAGGTAATAAAATAAAATAATAAAAAATAAAAAAATAAATAAAAAAATAAATAAAAAAATAAAAAAATCAAAAAATCAAAAAATCAAAAAATCAAAAAATAAAAAAATAAAATAATAAAATAATAAATAAATAAAAAATCAAAAAAATCAAAAAATAAAAATAAAAATAAAATAAAAAATAAAGAAATAAAAAAATAACAAAAATAAAAAAATAAAATAAAATAATAAAAATAAAAAATAAAAATAAAATCAAAAATAAAATAAAAAATAAAATAAAAAATAAAAATAAAAAATAATGAAATAACAAAAAAAAAAAAATAAAAATAAAAAATAAAAAATAAAAAATAAAATAAAAAATAAATAAAAAACGGAAAAAATAAACTTGAACAAAAAATGAAAATAATATAAAAAAATCTAAAAATTAAATAATTTGAAAAATAAAAAAATAAAAAAAATAAAAAATAAAAAATAAAAATATGATAAAAATAACAAAAATTATTTTAAAGTCCCGAAGGAGAACTTGCTTGTTATTTGGATGCAGTGATTGATGTGAATGGAAACCATACGCATGTATTGATCACCCATTTCGGAAACACGGAGGATTATTTGGACAGGGAACTTCAAGCTAAAGAGTTTGCTCATCTCGTTAACGAAACTTCTGGTCCTATCATTGTGTTAGGTAAAAAATAATTTCGAAAAAAACAATAAATAAAAAATAATAAAAAATAAATAAAATAAATAAAAAAATAAAAAAATAAAAAAATAAAAAAATAAAAAAATAAAAAATAAAAAATAAAAAATAAAAAATAAAAA
>JAMYWO010000001.1:19566-42075 GCA_024220525.1 Cochliopodium minus | reverse complement strand
ATAATAACAACAATAATAATAAAATAAAAAAAAATAATAATAGTTAAAATTTTTGAATTATCTTCAAAAAAAAGAATAAAAAAAATATAAAAAATATAAAAAATATTATTTTTATCACTTTTTGGAATTTGAAACGGATCCAATCATTCTCACCGGAATTAGTCATCATGTTCTTTGTTCCACTCCTCAACTGTTCACAAGTAGTGTTGGAATAATCATTGTTTCTTGTGGAGACTGTAATTTCAAAGTTGTCCAGTATCTCTTTAGTTTTTGGGTTTATTTTAGTGTTTGAAGGAACTGAACTCGAAGATCCTCCTTCAAGAATGTCTTCTCCTCTGAAAAAAAAATTTTAATTTTAATTTTAATTTTTATTTTAATATATAAATTTAATTTTTTTTAATTTTCATTTCATTTTCATTTAAGTGGGGTTAAAATAATCTTTGAATAAGTTTTAAATTTTTGTTAGTAAACCTTCTTTTGACCAAGTTTATCTAAAATTATAAAAATTTGTACAAATATCAATAATATTCAAAATTGAAATAATCTTTCAAAAATGTAGAAGTTGTGTTGTTCAAAATTTTTTCAAAAGTTTAAAATTGTAAGCCAAAAATTAATATCCGCTAACAAAGTTGTTTATATCTAAAACGTTGAAAGTATTTTGTTATTATAATTTTACCCATCCAATCATATATAAGAGATTGCAACGTAGTTGTATTGGATTATCAATTAATTAGTAGAAATATTTGATAATGCTTTTAGGAAAGAAATATAAAAAAAAATGGTTTAAGATTTGATCAGTATATTTCAAAAAAAAGCAGAATGGATGCAAAATATTACATTAAATCAAATCCTGATACTTTTCTTAACTAAAGAATGATTATGAAAGTAATTTAAACATTCGACCACAAGAAATTCTTAAATTAACTAATACTGAGGGTCATTTCATTTGATTTATTATTCAATATTGATTGAAAAAATAATTGTTGGAAATTTATATGATCGTTTAATTATATTTTTTAAAATGCTATCAAGTGAATGTAACAGAATTTGATATATTGATCAATATCAAAGGAGGATATTAATATATATCAACTAACAAAATTTGGATTAATAAAATTTCCAGTAATATAATTTAATTTGATGCTGAAATTTACCTTATTTCATTCAATCCTCCCAATACCTACAAAGGGATAAATTAATAATGAGTTTATATTATAACAATATTTTTTATTCCACCATTGCTCTTGCAATATCAGATAAACTGATAAATCCTCTTATGATTTGGGCAGCTTCATTATATTCATCGACTTGATTTTCTTCCATCTCGATTTTTTATTTAAATTTTATTTTATTCAATTTTCACAGAATTAAAAAAATAATAATATGATTGATATAAATCATACACAGAGATGTAATGCTTTAATTTCTAACATCTTATTCCTATAAATCAATTAAAACTGATACACTCTTCATTTTAAAATTATAAATTAAAACAAAACACTTTAGAAGGTTTTAATTGTTTTAACACAAAAAAAAAAGATTGAATCGATTTTGTTTCCCAATTCATAGAAAATTGGTGATCTTTTTATCAAATTAATATTTGGAAACATTCACTAATCAATTCATTTTCTCAATTTTTAAAGATCATTTCAATTGTTTAATTGTTGGCATTAAAGTAACAAATGAATCCAAAGGATCAAAAAGAGAGAAAAATTTATTGTGGTGAAATAAGAAGCAGAAGAAGGCTTTTTGGTGGAAGGAGGGATACTTTAATCAAATTTTTATTTAATTTTGAACTGATAATTAAAACACTATCTATATCTCGCATATTTCTATTGGGAATATTCATTCAAACACAAAAAAATGTTTAAAAAAATTAAATAAATTTAATTTTTAATTCAAACATTGAATAAAAGTATTGAGGATAGGATAAGTTATAAACTTGGCTTTTTACCTTTCCTACGAACAACTTTCCTTTCCAAAGATCAGAAATGCCACATAACAAATACAGAGAAATCAATGTTTGTCATTGAATTAAATTTAAAAAAGATATCTTAAGAGTAATTCTAAAATTTCCTTTTTTCCAAAATTAATTTTTTCAAATATTGACTTCAAATATTATTAATAACTGATTTCTCAATTCAAAGAAATGATTGAATAATTAAATTTAATATTAAATTTAAGAGAAAAATAAAAATATAATAAATAAAAAAAAAATGGAAACAAGGTGGGTTTGTTTGAAATCCATATTTTTTGATTTAATTTAATGTCAATTCTCTTATGATTTTGAATTATTAGTGATCACGTCTTCAAGATATTGATTATAGGTACAAATTATAAAAACCATATAAATTTCATATACTCATGCACCAAAAAATGTTGAATGAAAAGGAGATTCAAATGTTGGAAAAAGTTGTTTGATGCTGAGATATGCAGATAATTTATTTAATGAAACTCATTTGTCAACAGTAAATAATATTTTAAATATTAAAATTATAAAATCAATATTATTTTATAGATTGGAGTTGACTACAAAGAAAATGATATTGTTATTGATGGAAAGAAAATAAAGGTAAATATTTTTATTGTTCTTAAAAAAAATCTCACTCACTTTTTCTATCAACAAAAAAAGCTCCAACTTTGGGACACTGTAAAAGAATTCATTTTTTTTAAACAAAATGTTTTTGAAAATTAATTATGTTTGCTCTAAATAAAAAAGGCAGGACAAGAAAGATTTAGGTACAAAAAAAACGTTAGAAAAAATATATTTAATAAACATTGAAGAAAATACCATTATTTTTGCAATAAAAAAATTTTAAAAAACAATTTTTTAATTTTTAAAATTTGAATTAAACTTTTTTTTTCATTTTTGATTTTAGAACAATGACTTCAAGCTACTATAGGGGATCAGACGGAGTGATGCTCCTTTTCGATATAACCAACAGATCCTCTTTCGAAAACATCAATCAATGGATGAGCGAAGTCAACGAGTACGGCAAAGGAACCCTCATCAAAATATTGGTCGGTGCAAAGAGCGATTTGAAACAAAACAGGGCAATCGATGTTAAAGATGTTGAAAACTCCGCTAAAGAACTTGGTTTGCATTACTTTGAAACTAGTGCAAAAGAAAATCTCAATGTTGATCAGTGTTTTGAGCATCTTGCGAGGGAGATCATGAAGGTTGCTCCTCCCAAAAAAATTGAGTCTGTTCCCACAAGAAAGAAATTCATTTTGTTTTCTAACTGTGTCATTTTGTGAATAAAAAAAAAAAAAAAAATCCATTTGATCTAATTTTATAATTGATGAATATCTTTTCCTCTTCATTTTCCTTGTTTGATTTAGTTTCAATATAAATTTAAATATAAAAAAATAATATAAATAAAAATGGAGAGGTTTTTTCTTTTTATCAATAATTTTATTTTCTAAATTTTGTTTTATTTTATGTTTAGCCTTCAATTTTACAGGATATTGATTGTGGGTATTGAATATAAAAATTTATATTTTTCAATATATTTTTTTTAACCTAATATATTAAGGAAATTCTAAAGTTGGGAAAACAAGTTTCATCAAGAGATTTGCAGAAAACTTATATTCACATGTATATAAACCTACTGTAAAAAAAAAAATGAATAAATAAATAATATAATTTGTATTAAATTTTTTTTAGAAAGAGCAAGAATTTCAAATAAAACATCTCATAATTGAAAACAATAAATTTGAAGTAAAAAAAAAATTTCAAGGATTTAGAAAATTTTTGAATACTTTTTCTTTTGCAAGATTCACATTGATGTTTGGGTAAATAATTTGAAATAAAAAATGTTAGAAATATAAATTATTTGAAAGAATTTTTGACAAAATAAAAATTTAAATTTAAAGGATGGAAGTTATAGGTAAAAAAAAAAAATTTAAAATTAAAGTAATGACCAGAAATGATTTTGTTTTTAAAAGACGTATCTCTCCTTTTAGAAATAAAGTTGGAGTGATGTTTCTTTTCGATATTACAGATAGGAAATCATTTAAAGATATCAAAAATTTTTTTGGTGAAATAAATAATAATGAAAAATATATAAAATCAAAGATTTTAGTTGCAACGAAATGTGATTTGGAAAATGAAAGTGTGGTAACTTATGATGAAATCAAAAATTTATCTTGGGATTGTGGAATGCATTTCTTTAATACGAGTGCTAAAAATGGTGAAAATGTTGATAAATGTTTTGAGTTTCTTGTCAAAGACATTTTGTATTCTACCATTCCTCACAAGAAAAAAGATTTTAGTTCAATTGATTTAGTGCCATTGACTTCTAGAAAAAAGGATTGTCATTTATTTTAAATTATTTTAAAAATTAATTTGTTATTTAAAAAAAAATAAATAAATCATCATTTAGGAAAAAAAAAGAATATACTTTAAGTGATTTTTGATTTAAAACTATTCCCAGACAGCTTACTTTCAAAAAGTAAACATGGTTTTACATTTTAAATAGACATTTCCAAATCATTTAAAACTTTATTAAGAAATACTACTTGTAGACCCAAGGAAATTTTGAATAAATTGTTGAAATCTTTATGCTGATATAGTTAAATTTAATAAAATAAAAAAAATAAAAAAAAAATAAAAAATGATACAAGAATGGTAAAACTATGAACTTTCATCTTTGATTATTTAAATGAAAGTATTAAATTTGAAGCGATTATATTTACAAGATTTTGATAATAGGTATGCAATATAAAAAAAATTAAATTTATTTTTCTTATTATTCTATTATAGGAGATTCATGTGTTGGAAAAAGCTGCATGATACTAAGATATACAGATAATACATATACTGAGTCGTTTATATCCACAGTATAGAAAAAAAAAAAATTAATTAAAAAAAAATATCAAAAAAAAAAAAAAAAGATTGGAGTAGATTACAAAATTAAAACTTTGGATGTTCTAGAAAAGAAAATAAAGGTAAAAATTAAAAGATTTATTGAATTAAAAAAATAGGGATGTCCAAAAATATTACAACAGTTTAAATTTTGTTAGTAAAAATTTTATATCCGGATAACAAAGTTGTAATATTTGGACATGTCTATTAAAAAAAATCATCCTTTTTTTAAAAGATTGAAATTTGGGACACAATAAACAAATTCAAATTCATGTAAAAAGAATGACAATTTTATATTGAAAAAGAATTTCACTTTTGAAGCATTTAGTTCTTCAAAAATTTTGTTTCATTTATTTACACAAAAATGTTTAAAATTTAATTTCATTTTTTTAAATATTAATTATTGATGTTCATTTATTTTTTACATTTTTTATTTTATTTTTTGAATAAAAAATTTTTTTTTTTACTCAAAAGATACAATAACAGCAACCAGTACAGAGGTTCAGAAGGAATAATGATTCTCTTCGACTTAACAAACAAAGAATCCTTCAACAACGTCCGCCTCTGGATTGAAGAAATCAACAGATATTCTCAAAGTACACTCGTTCTATTGATTGTTGGTACAAAGTGTGATTTGGTTGACCAAAGGACCGTTTCTATTGATGAAATTGAAGATCTTGCTAGGAGTGTTGGTGTTCATTATATGGAGAACAGTTCTAAGATAAATTTCAATGTTGAGGAGTGCTTTGTTTATCTTGTTAATGAACTTTTTATGTTGAAGCATCTTCCTTCCAAAACTCTTGAATTGGATTTGGGAGTAAAAAGAAAAAAGAATAATAGTGATTGTTTTTTGTTTTGATTTAAAAATTAAAAATAAAATTGTTTCGTTTTATTTTATAAAAAATTAATAAAAAATAAATATAAAAAAAATGGAACAAGGGTATTTTAAGAAATTAATTTATCAAATTCTTGTTATATTATTCACAATAGCAACATTCGGATAACAATGATTGGTAATCATATTTGATTAAATATAAAAATATAATAATTTTTTCTTTGGACTACTGAATGAATTAGGTGATCCACATGTTGGAAAGAGTTGCTTGTTGAGAAGATTTATTGATAACTCATTTAATGATATATATACTCATACTGTACAACTTTTAAAAAAAAATAATAAAAAAATTTATGTTAAAATTCAATATTAATTTTACAAAAGTTTGGAGTGGAGTACAGAGATTCTATGATTATTTTTGAAAATAAAAAATTCAAAGTAAAAATTGTTTTGGAGAGAAATTATTTAATTAGTTTTTATCTTTTCAAAATTAAGATTCAGGTTTGTGACACTGTAAAAAACAAAGATTGATTTTTTTTTCCACTAGCCATGCAATAAATTTTTTTTTAACACAATAAAGCCAGGACAAGAAAGACACAGGTGAAAAAAAATTCATAGAAAAAAAAATTAAATTTTTAAAAAAGATTTGTTAAATAGATTGAACAACAACAGATATAAAGGAGTATTGGGAATAATGATTTTATTCGACACAACTAATACCGAATCCTTCCAAAACATAAAATATTGGATAGAAGAAGTGGAAAGATATTCCAACAATGAGCCTGTGATAATATTCGTTGGGACAAAATGTGATTTAGTTGATCAAAGAAGAATTGTTCGAGAAGAAATTGAAGATTTTGCTAAACAAATTGGTATTCATTATATGGAGACAAGTTCAAAGTTTCCTATGAATGTTGATAAATGTTTTCTGTATCTTGCTAATGAAGTTTATGAAATGGAATTGTCCAAAAAGAAGAACACTAATTCTGTTGTATTGAATCCTAATTTTGACAAGAAAAAGAAAAATGAATGTATTTTATTTTAAATAAAAAATAAAAAATAAAAAAAGTTTTTTTAATTAAATTTCTTTTTTTCTTTTTTGAATTAAATAAATGTTAATATCATAAATCTTTTTGGGCTGATTCTTTTTGTTGTTGACAGGAATTTTAGTGATGTCGGAGATGAGAAGTTCTGAAGGTTTTGTGAACGAGTGGACAACGTCTAATCTATTTTCAAAACAAAGAGTGTTGATGCGAGCAAATTGTTGGAATTCAAGTTTCGAAGCAAAATTGGAATAAATAAGAATGAACAAACTTTTTTTAAAAAAATAAAAAATAAAAAATAAAAAAATAAAAAATAAAAAATAAAAAATAAAAAATTTGAAATAAAAAATAATTTTTTTACCCATCATCTTCCAAATGATCATTGATCCCTTTGAAAAGGTTTTGGAGAAAAGATTCTTCAGGATCAAAAACAGCACTCTCTAACAAAGTATGGGAAGGCAAAGGGATCCAAGGAGGATTCGAAATAATGATCTTGTATTTCTTTTAAAAAAATCAAAAAAAAATCAAAAAAAAATAAAAAAATAATAAAAATCAAAAAATAAAAATTTAAATTTTAATTTACATTATTTGTGCTATCATTATTCTTTGGAGGAAAAATATCTCCTTTTGTGAAAGAAATGTCTTTGTATTGTGGATAAAGAGAAACGTTGTGTTGTGCACATTCTATCGCAACATCATTATTATCAACACCTAAAACACTTTTCGCTCCGAATTTGCTAAGAACCTAGGAATAATTATTCAAAAAAAAAAAAAGATAAAAACAAAAAAATTTCAAAAAAAATTCTTAATTAAAATAATTTGAGAAAAAAAAAATAAAAATAAAAAATATGTTCAATAAATTTTTCTTAAAATTGATAACGGAAGAAAAAAAATTAATTATTGAAGAATCTTATTTTAAAAAAAATAATTTAAAAAAAATATTTTAAAAAAAAATCTAAAAAAAAATTGAAAATTAAAAAAAATTAAAAAAAATTGTATACCATTGATAAAACACCAGAACCTGACCCACAATCCAAAACAGCAGAATCCTTGACTTTCTCTTGTAAAGTAGGATTTTTCTCCAGAACATCAATCAAAAAATCGACGTACTCGACGCTGCTGGGAGGCAAAAAAACGTTGTAAAAAGGAAATATTTTGTGCCCCAACTTCTCGAAGTCTACTCCCTTTTCTCTCCATTCTTTTGCTCCGTTGTGGCCTAGGTAGGTCAAGAATGGAACTGCAATTAGGTCCATGTTTTTGTCTTTGTTTTCTTCCACATATTTTAATATTTCTTCCGTCAAAGAAGGAATCTAGCATTTAAAAATTAATTTGGGAAAAGTTTTTTGATTTTTTTTAGAATTTATTTTGGAGAATTTTCTTTGATTAATTTCTTTTTTATTTAATTTTTTTTTTTTAATATGATATTTTTGTTAATTTTTTATTTTTCATTTAATTTTTTTATTTTTTTTTTTTTATTTTTTAATGTTGTTTTCCAATTTTTTAATTATATCATTAATATTTTTATTTCATTTTTTTCTTTACTTGATTTATGTTGTTGATTTTTCTCGGCTTTCCTGTCTTGCTAAATAATATGTTAAGCCTTTTGAGAATTCGACTTCTTTGCTCCAACATAGTTCTCTTCGCCAAATATTTCGATTTGTCATCTTTTTTCTTTAACGAAAAAAATTAAAATTATTTTTTTTTTTAAAAAAACTTTTTCAGAAAAAAAAAAAATTTTTTAATTGTTAAAGATTAAGAAGATGCTCATTTGAAAATTAATGTACAATAGAGGATTTTGATTATAATTTGATATTATTGATATATTTTACTATTGCTATCTTGTCCATCAATGTTTTTTCATAGGTATTTTTCAAGGAAGAATATAATGCGAGCAAATTAGCATAATGTCCCTCGAATAAAACTATATTTTTCCTATCTAAAGCTTTCTCCAACTCTACCCTCTTTGAATTATCTCCCACTACCTTCATCTCCCTCCATTTTTGTCTTTGATTAGGATCTAACATATATATCTTGGAGATATGGGTTGATTCTTTATCTTTGGGAGTGGAACAATAATATTTGAAAGAGAATTGTTGTTTATAATTTTTGATTGAGAAAAATTTCTTCATTTTTATTTTATTAATATTTAAATTATTTTTTAATTATTTCAGAGAAATAAAATTTAAATTTTAAATCTTTTATTAATCAAACAAAGTATTTTTTTCATCTTTTTATTTGCAATTCATTTTAAACTAACTCATATTTTTAGTTTTTAAATTTTTTATTTAAATTTACAACAGAACACAAAATCCTTTCTTTTTTATAGGATCACCCAAATCGACTGGGAAATTTATTTTTTTAGTTGTTTCTTTGTGATTTGACCGATACATCTTGAGAGCAAGATCTTCAAAACATTTAGTAACATTGATATTATTTTTGGAGCTAATTTCGATGAAATCTCTCCCCATAGAATTTGAATACTCATCAATTTCTTTTACTGTTACTTTCCTGTCTTCTTCCAAATCCACTTTGCTCCCCACAAATAAAACATCCAAATCTCTGTTACCTGAGTATTTGTACACCTCTCCTATCAGTAACGAAAGTTTTTCGTAAGATGTCCTGTTCGTTATGTCGTACACCATAATTATTCCCGATGCCCCCCTGTAATAACTTGCGGTGATTGTCCTATTTTTATAAAAAAATTTAAAATTTTTTTAAAAGTTTTTGAAATCCATTTTTTACTGGAATCTTTCTTGTCCTGCCTTTGAGAAATTTTGATTTTTTAATTTTTATTTTTTTTTTTTACAAAATAATTTTTTTCTTACTGTATCAAATATGTCCATCTATATCAGAAGATTATATGTTTATTAAATATAGAGATGTTCAAAATTTTACAACAGTTTGAATTTTGTTAGTTATAAATTAATATCCGCTAATAAAGTTGTAAATTTTGGACATGTCTATATTAAATAGTTTTTTCGACCAATAAATTTTACCTTAATTTTTTTATTATCTATTTCTACTATTTTGGTCTTGTAATCTACTCCTATCTATCCATATCATCTTTTAGAAATAAAAATATATTTTATATTTTCAAATTATACTGTATTAATCGATTCACTAAAAGTATTATCACAATATCTCAGCAACATGCTGCTTTTCCCAACCCCATTATCCCTATTTTGTATGAATTATTCAAATATATTCCAAATTTCTTTATTTACCCCAATATGATCACTTTGTACAATTCATCACTAAAAATATAAGAAATAAAAATTCAAAATATATGAAAATATCAAAGAAATTACTAAGATTTCATTTTTTTTTTTGAAATATTTTTGATATTTTTTGAACAAATCAACCTTATGAGAATCAAGTGCAAAGTCTTGAAAAAAAAATTTTTTGATTAAATAACTTCTTTACTTTTTCACTGACAGTTAAATAATTTTTTGAAAATAAAATAATCTTGGTGAAAAGAACAACAATAAATTTGTTATTCAAAATTTCCAAACAAAAAATTATTAGTAAACTTTTTTGGATAAAAGAAAAATTTAAACATATCTTTAAAACAATTTAAATTTTTACTTTTTTTTTTTTTACAATTAAATATAACAACCTCCCTTTTTCTTTCTTGATAAAGTGAGATCGTTTTCACCAATCCAAAGTTTGGGGTTGGAATCCAACTTTGATTTTAAAATTTGTTTGATCAACATATCAAAGCATTTATCCACATTTATGTTGTTTTTGGTAGAAATTTCAATGAAATCTTTGCCTTTGTTTCGACAATACTCCTCAGATTCTTCCTTACTTATTTTTTTTTGATCTACCAGATCTGATTTAGTTCCAACAATCAAAAAAGAAACATTTTCTAATGTCAAAAAAATATGGAAATGATTATTAAATTTAATTTAAATTAATTTCATTTTTTTATTTTATTAATAATAATTGTTTTATAATAAAAATAAATAATTCCCCAATCATATATATTTTTTTTTGATGAAATATATTTAAAATGAGTTCTATAATTGATTATTTTAATCTTGTATTTTAATCTCCCTTTAAAAATTTTATATGTCGGATTTAATTTAACGAGAAATTCATTTTTTTTTTAAATCCTCTTTACCATTCTTTGTATATTTTTCCACTTCATTTATCCAATGATCCATATTCTCATAACCACTTCTTTTAGTTGTATCATACAATAATAATATTCCCGATGCATCACGATAATAGCTTGATGTGATGGTGCTATGAGATTATGAAATGTAATTAACAAATTAAATTCTTGTATTTTTTGATATCTTACTTGAATCTCTCTTGTCCCGCCTTTATAAATTAAAATATAAAATTTTTTATATCCTCAGCCATTTTAAATCTAATTTCATACCGTATCCCAAATGCCCAATTTGAGTTTCTTATTATCAATCTCTAATATTTTTTTTTTTACATCGATCCCAATCTATATATTTTTCAATTATATTTTTATTTGTTTGATTATTTTGATGAATCATTCATATTCTTACAGTAGGAGCTGTATCAGTGAATATATTTTCTGTATATTTTAACATCAAAGATGTTTTTCCCACTCCAATATCACCTGTTTTTGGTGAATTGAACTTGATATTAGATTTAAATTAAAATTTTTAAAAGATCCTCAAATTTTATTTACCAATTATCAAAATCTTATACTGTTCATCTCTTCATTATGATAAATATTAATTATAAATTTATTAAAAATTTTCAATATTCCTTTCAATTTCTTACACTTTGTCCTCAGACATGTGACTAGATTTTTTTTTTATTTTTTTCTTTAAATAATTAATTCCAAAATACAATTAATTAAAAAGATTAATAAAGAAAAATCATCCTTCAACAAATAAAATGAATTCAAAATTTAAATAAAGAAAGGTTTGTATTTTTCAATCGAATTCGTTTTTCAAGATTATTTAAATTTATAATTTAAAAAATAAAAAGAAATTTCATTAAAATTAATTTTTTAAAATTAAAAAAATTTCAAAACTTTTTTGATTCATCTTATCTCTTTTGAAAGAAATTTGAAAACTTTGGAAGGTGAGAAAAACTTACGCTAAAAAATAAAATTTTAATTTTTATAAACATTTATTCAATTTTGGATTCTTTGTGATTGATTGTTTTTTGTTTTTTTTTCATGAAAGCTTATTTGATTTCAAGATCACGAGGAGAATTTTGGATATCATCTCTGGGAGACTTTTTTTGAAAGGTAGAAGAACTGCAAGCACGAGAAGAAAAGATGAAAGACCAACAACCGCCACAATGCCACCAATCACTAAAAAGAAGGAACAAAAGGAAGGCGGGAAAAACTTCAGCTAAAAAAAAGGCGGCAACGCTAAATCTAACGTTGGGATTAACATTAAAAGTGAAATAAAGCAACTGTGCTATTTGAAATAATAAAGCAACAGAGACGATAATCAATAAGAGAGAACTCGTGATGAGATGTTGGGGTAGATCAGATTTGCGGAGCTTCCATCCTTTGTAGGAGTGGTGGAGGAACGCTCCGCCGAAGATCCAGGCGGTGACGAAGATGGCGATTGCGATGAAGGCGATGAAGATCTTGTAGATCAGGTTGATGATGTTTTTGGAGTCTCCGCTCACTGTGGATGCGATGATACAAATGACAATGAAAAAAGTGTAAAGCAATCTTTCAAAAATAGGAATAAATATAAAATAAAAAAACAATTCTTTTTGAAATTTTTTATTTTATAATTTAATTTATTAATAAAACTTTATTAATATAAGAAATAAAAAATCCAATTTTATAAAAAAATGCAATATATAATAAAAAAAAATGCAATATAATGAAAAAATAATTTATAAATGAAAAAATATTTTTACCCATTAATTGTAAAAACCAAAATCATAATTTTTTTAAAGATTCCTCCGCTAGCATCGAATGCCTTGTTGATTTGGCTCCAAAAAATGACCACGCAAATGAAAACAGACAAAAAGATGTAGTAAGGAAGCTCTGCGAGAACGAAATAGGCAGCAACCCGATTCATGGCAATGATTGCTAGCTTCTCTGTTGCGAAAAGAATGAAGAAAATGGCTCGGATGAGACTGTACAAGGTGAGAAGAATGGTGCAAACGGTGGTTATTTTGAATTTCTTTTCTTTGAGGAAAAAGATTGTGAAGAGGGAAATCAAACAAAGAAAAAATAGAAGGAACATGAAGACAGAAAGAACAATTAAACTCTACAAAACGAGAAAAAAAAAAAAAAAAAATTATAATTTGAATTATATTTTAATATTATTAAATATATTAAATAACATTAAAATATTAAAATTTAAAAAAAGAATAATCAAACTCATTTTTAAAAAAAATTATTTTTAAAACTAAAAATAAGAAATAAAAAAAAATGATGTTAAGAAATAAATTTTTTTTAAAAAATGATTTTAAGAAATAACAAAAATGATGAAAAATCAAATAAAATGAAATAAAAAGAATTTTTTTTTTTACATTTTGAATGTCTCCATTGCCAACAAAAATAGAATCTCTGGTCTTCCAATCCCTCAACAAAGCAGCAGGGAAAATGATCAAGTTGGAAGTGTTGAAATAAGCACAATAAAGATCATCCTCCAAAGTAACTTTGACTCGCATGGGGATCCACTCTTTGAAATCCGTTGTTGAAACAAAGTCTAAGATGGGGAACTGGCTTGTTTTAAAGTTTATGTTCTTGTTGACTTTCACGCAGACCAGCACTTTGCTTTCCATTTCTGGTGTGGTGAATTTCATTGTTTCTTTTTTGATGCTGTAGTTGTATGTGTTCTTGGTGATATTCATTCCAATTCCTGTATAAAAGTACAAAAGAAATGGGCGGTTTTTTAAAAAAAAAATGATCAAAAATGGGTTTAATGAATGCTTAATTTTTTTATGTTAAAAAATTTCTTACCATCTGAGATTATCTGACCTACAACAAACCCATACTTATTTTTTATTATTCCCTAAATTTGATCAGAAAAATCAAAAATAAATCAAATGAAACTTTGATATGTAATAAAAAAATAAGAAAAATAAGAAAAATAAAAATAAAAAGTAAAAAATAAAAAATAAAAATAAAAATAAAAATAAAAATAAAAATAAAAATAAAAATTACATAAATAAAAATAAAAATAAAAATAAAAATAAAAATAAAAGTAAAAATAAAAATAAAAATAAAAATAAAAATAAAAATANGTTACAGCAAGTAATTCATCAGGAATTGCAGGAGACAAAAAAAGGGTGGATCTGGGGTTCTATCCTCCATCAGACACTGTAAATATAAATAATTGGGTGAGTACTACAGATGGAGCATTATTAATGGCAAACGCACTTTTATATGTTTCTTTTTTCCCACCATCAACACAACCACCTTCAACAATAACACCTTCTACTTTATTTCCATCCACTTTGACTCCTTCAACAACCTCCCCTTCTACTTTAGTTCCATCCACAACTATTCCTTCTACTATGACTCCTTCAACAACTGTCCCTTCAACAACTGTTCCTTCAACAACTGTTCCTTCAACAACTGTTCCTTCAACAACTGTTCCTTCTTCTTTATTTCCTTCCACTATGTTTCCTTCAACTATCCCTCCTTCCACCAAGAAGCCTTCTTCTGCTTCTTATTTCGCCGCAACAAAGTTTTCTCTCTTTTTGATCCTTTGGATTCATTTGTTACTTTGATGCCAACAATAAAATTATTAAACTCATCTTTAATTTAATTTCTTTTCTTTTTTTTTCATTTTAAAAGGTGATTGTTTTGCAAATAATAATTTGATAAAAAGATCTTCAATTCTTTTTTTAAAATAGACTCTAAATTATCTTTTCTTTTATTTGATACAAATTTTAACACAGTTATTTATCGAATCATAATAACAAGAATAATGGTAAAAAAATAAATTAATAAATAAAAATTAAGAATTTAAATTTTTTTAAAAAAGTGAAAAAAACAAAATTCCTAAATCATTTCAATAGTAAAAGATAATTCTTTTCAATTCAAAATTAAATATTTAAATCCATTATAAAATTCATCAGAAAAATTGAGGATAAATCTTTTAATCTCTCAATATGACAGCCTAATTGACGCTTTAGCTCTCTGGGCATGATACTTCCCCTTTGCCGCGGATCCTAAAAGTTCCTCAAAGTACATGTCAGTATTAATTTAATCCAAATAGAAGCCATACTCCTCAAAACAGTTCACTCACAGATAAATTCATATTTTTAACGAAAATTTATTAAATTTGAGAGAATTTATCCAGAAATTACATTTTCGGAATAAAAATTTTAAAATAATAAAAAAAAAAATAATTTGCTTATTTAACAATTTATTTTCAAAATTATTTTCAAAATTTATTAATTGTTCCAAAATAAAGTTAAATTTTCTTTTATTTTAGCCATAAAAAAATTTATTTGTTTCAGATTAAATGAAAGATTAATTATAATAAGAATTTATAAAAAAATAAAATAATAAAATTCAATATTATCATTTTTAATTTATAAAATAAAAAAAAAAATGAAATCCTTTATCTTTTTTTTGATCTGTTTGAAATTATGTTTTTCTTATAAAATATTAATTGCAGGTTCTGATAATAATAATATTCAAGATGTATTTGATAAATTAAATTCAACTGGATTCTTCAACATAATAGATATTTTTAATTTATATGCTGAAACACCTTCTTTTTCACATTTACAAACTTACAATGCAGTTCTGGTTTATACAAATTATCCTGTTTCTAATTCTACTCTTCTAGGAAATAATCTGGCAGATTATATTGATTGGGGTGGAGGGGTAGTTGTTGCTCTGTATGCAACAGCATCTCAAGCAGATTTTTTGGGAGGTAATAAAAAATTTTTTAAATGAACAAAATTTTTAATATAATTAATTTTTGAGATGATTTAAATCAACTCTATTTTTTTTAAAATGTTTACCAATAATTTTAATTTCATTTTAAATTAGGAAAATTTAGTGCAAATGGAGATCTTTATCAAGTAATTGTTCCTTTAGGTCAAGATGAACCTGATAATTTGACTTTGGGAACAATATATGACACACCTATCACAACTACATTGATGAACGGAGTGAATACATTTAATGGAGGGAGTCATAGTTATCAAAGCACTTCAACAACGTTGAGTTCAAAAGGATTCCGAATTGTTGATTGGTCGAATGGAAGGTTTCTTGTTACAGCAAGTAATTCATCAGGAATTGCAGGAGACAAAAAAAGGGTGGATCTGGGGTTCTATCCTCCATCAGACACAGTAAATATAAATAATTGGGTGAGTACTACAGATGGAGCATTATTAATGGCAAACGCACTTTTGTATGTTTCTTTTTTCCCACCAACAACAACACCCCCTTCAACAACACCCCCTTCTACTTTATTTCCATCCACTTTGACTCCATCAACAACCACACCTTCTACTTTAATTCCATCCACAACTGTCCCTTCAACAAATATTCCTTCAACAACTGTTCCTTCAACAACTGTTCCTTCTTCTTTATTTCCTTCCTCAATGTTTCCTTCAACTACCCCTCCTTCCACCAAGAAGCCTTCTTCTGCTTCTTATTTCACTTCAACAAAGTTTTCTCTCTTTTTGATCCTTTGGATTCACTTGTTACTTTAATGCCAACAACTAAACAATTGAACTAATTTCTTTCTTTCTTTTTTTTTTTTTCATTTTAAAGGGTGAATGTTTTCCAAAACCAGATAATGCGAGCTTGGATGAAAAGAAAATGGTACTTGTTTTTGTTTCTTAGATTGAAAGTTTCTTAATAAAATAAGGAGATCTCGATTTTTGAAATCCATCTTCATTCACAAAAAAAAAAATGTTTCGCAAAACATTAATTTGATGAAAAAGATCTTCAATTTTCTAACTATTGAAAAACAAAGTTTAAATCATCTCACATCAAACTTTTGATTGCATAATAAAAAAAAAAAATGGAAACCTTGTAAAGTGTTTTGTTTATTTATAAATAAAATTTTAATTATAATCATCTTTAATTGTATCAGTGATTATATCTTCAAGATATTGATGATAGGTAACCAATAATTTATTTATAAAATTATAATTTCTATAATTAAGCTGGATTACTCAATATGAATCGATATTAGGGGATTCAGATGTAGGAAAAAGTTGTTTGATGCTGAGATATTGCGATAATACGTTTACAGAAACACATATATCCACAGTATAAAAAAATTTCAAAAATAAATTAAAATTCAAACCCATATTCTTTAAATATTAAATTGATAGATAGGAGTAGATTTTAGGGAAAACTGTATTCAAATAGATAATAAGAAAATCAATGTAAAAAAAAAAAAAAAAGAATGTTGAGTTTTTATTTCGATAAATTAATTCAAAAAACAACATTAGCTACAACTGTGGGACACTGTAAAAAGAAAAGATTAAATTTTTTTTATTTTTTTAACAATTTTTTTTATAAAAAAACAAAAAAATTACAATTAAGGCAGGACAAGAAAGATTCCAGTAATAAACTAATATTTTCATTTTTATTTTTTATTTTTTATATTTTTTTATTTTAATATTTTTTTATTTATTTTTTTATTTTTTTATTTTTTATTTTTTTATTTTTTATTTATCAATTCATAGAACTATAACGTCGAGCTATTACAGAGGATCAGAAGGGATCATGATGATGTACGATACAACCAACAGAAAATCTTTCGAAGCAATTCATCATTGGTTGTCGGAAGTATATGAGTTCGCGAAGGGAGAAGTGGCGATCCTTTTAGTAGGTAAATAAAGATTTTTTAATAAAATTTTATTTTATTTTATTTTTATGGTTTTATTTTAAAAGTTTTTTTTTAATTAAATTTTCTTTATAAATTTAATTTTTGACTTATATCATTTTAAAGATTTTATTTTTAAAAATTTTTTCCAGAATGATATTAATAATTCAAAAATAAAATTTCTATTATAAATTAACATCCGCAAATAAAATTTCCAATATTCTAAAATTTGATAAGTTTAAAGAAAAATAGATTTGTTTTTATTTATTTGAAAGTTTATTCTAAAATTTATTTTACTTTTATTCATCTTTTTTTTAAAAAAAATTTTTTGTAAACTTTTTTAGGGACAAAATGCGACCTGGAAGACTCAAGAGTCGTTTCAATCGAAGAAATAACTCAATACTCTCGTGAACTTGGCCGAAATTTTGTCGAGACAAGCTCCAAAAAGGACATCAACGTTTCTCTTTGTTTTGAAACTCTCGCCAAAGAGATTTTGAAGATCAAGGAGGAGGGCAGCGGTCTTTTTTCAAAAAAGAAATCTACTTCTGATGTTGACCTACGGTGTGAACCTCCTACCAAGAAAAAAAGTGGTTTTTGTGTTGTTTTGTGAAGAGGAAAAAATTGTTGATCCACTTTTTTTTTCATGTTTTGAATGTATTTATTTATTAAAATTTAATTTAATTTTTATTTTTTTAAAATTAATATAATTATCTTTTTATAATGTATCAAATTGAATACCTTAATGGTGATTCCAAAACTCCCCAATCAGTTAATATAATTCCCAAAAAAAATAAAAAAAAATGCAAACAAGGTTGGTAGTTTGAAAACAAAAACTTAATTATAATTTAAATCCATTCTCTTTTCATTTCAACATATTAGTGATCATATCTTCAAGTTATTGATTATAGGTTGGATATATTCAAAATATGAAAAATTATTCTTATAATTTAATTAAATATACTTGTTTGATTAGGAGATAGTAATGTTGGAAAAAGTTGTTTGATGCTCAGATATGCCGATAATTCATTCACTGATGAACAAATATCGACAGTATAAAAAATTATAAAAAAAATAAATTAGAATAAATATTGAATTTAAAAATAGATAGGAGTAGATTTCAAAGAACAAGTTTTAAAATTTGAAAACAAAACAGTAAAAGTAAAAAAATTTAATAATCTTTTTGATTAAAAAATAATTATTCTTTCTTTTTTTTTTTTTTTTGAAAAGCTACAACTTTGGGACACAGTAAAACATTAACCATCTTGACATTAAATCATTTGAAAAAATTAATTTATTTTTAGGCAGGACAAGAAAGATTTAAGTAAAAAAAAGAAATATTTTTTAATTTATTTTTTATTTTTATTGTGAAAAAATTTTCCTAGCTCTTTTTTTTAAGTGAAACAAATTTTATTTTTATTTTTTATTTATTTTTTAATTTTTTAATATTATTTTTTTATTTCTTATTTAATTTTCTACCTATTTAATTTATTTATTTCATTTTTTCATTCATTTATTTTGTTTATTTTAAATTTTTGTTTATTAAATTTTTTGTTTATTTTTTTTTATTTATTCATTTTTTTGTTTTTTTGATTTTAAAATTTTTTTTCATTTCTTAGGACAATCACTTCAAGCTATTACAGAGGATCAGAAGGAATAATGATAGTGTTCGACATAACAAACTATTCCTCATTCGAAGGAGTAAGACAATGGTTAGGAGAAGTGCACGAATACGGAAAAGGAGCACTCGTAATACTGGTGGTCTGCAATAAAATCGATCTGGAAAAAAAAAGGGTCGTTTCTCGGGAAGAAGTCGAAAAGTTTTGTCGAGAATGTGGATTGATGTACATGGAAACGAGTGCCAAAACTAATGAGAATGTCTCGAAGGCTTTTGAGTTTGTCGCCAGGGAGATTCTTATGTTGAGAGATCTTTCTTCTAAACCTTCTAATAGTAGTACTGTTGATTTAGTTTATAACATGACTGTCAAAAAAGGAGAATTTGTTTTATATAATTTAATCAAATAAAAAAACTTTTAATTTAAAAAAACTCGTTACATTTAAATTTTTTTTATTTTTGAATAAATTTTATAATTTTTTTTTTCATTTTATTGACTTTTTTTTTCTCAAAGGAAATTAATTTTCCTATTGCCAAACAACATCCTCCAGATATACCTCCATGATTAAATTGAATGTATTGAGTCTTGACGATTGACAAAATGTTTTTCGTCAGTGCTATTCATTCCAGATACAGTTAAAAATAGTTTTCATCCTTTAAAAAAATTTTATTTTTTTATTTTTATTTTTATTTTTATATTAATTTTATTTAATTTTATTTTACTTTATTTTTTTTTTTTATTTTATTTTTTACCTTGGTTCAAATCATTTCGTTGTTGGAATTTGGATGTAAAGAGTTGTTGAGCCTTTGCTCGTTAGTCCCTCCTTCATTAGGTGCTCTGAGGAGAATTTTCTTGATGGGAACTACTAATTAAAAATGTAAAAAATAAAAAAAAATAAAAAATAAAAAATAAAAAAATAAAAAATAAAAAAATAAAAAAATAAAAAAAAAAAAATAAAAAAATAAAAAATAAAAAAATAAAAATAAAAAAAAATAAAAATAAAAAAATAAAAAAAATAAAAAAATAAAAATAAAAAAATAAAAAATAAAAAAATAAAAAAATAAAAAATAAAAATATAAAAAAATAAAAAATAAAAAAATAAAATAAAAAAATAAAAAATAAAAAATCAAAAAAATAAATAAAAAAATAAAAAAATAAAAAATAAAAAATAAAAAAATAAAAAAATAAAAAAATAAAAAAATAAAAAAATAAAAATTAAATTTAATAAAAATTCCAATTTACGAAGTGAAAATGATGTTTGGCCTGAAATATGTTGCATCTAGAAGAGCAAAGTTTGCCATGTAGTCTTTTTGAGAAGAGCTTGTGTATGTTTCTTTGGTATCCATCCAGAAAGTTTTCAAGTAAAATGTATGTTTAGGAAATCCTTTTTAAAACATAATTAAAAATAAATTAATAAAAAATTTGAAATAAAAAATAAAAAAATAAAAAATAAAAAATTAAAAATAAAATTTTTTACCTTGTTTTCTCATTCCCTCCAAAAATCCTACTCCTTGTAAAATTGGCCAAGCCCATGTAGGACCTTTAAATAAAATAATAAAATAAAACAAAGATTTTTAAGTGAAATGAAAGATATTTTTAAAAAAGAATTACTGTAAGAATGAACGATCATAAATTTTTTGGGGTTTGTCTAAATTAATAAAATCAAATAAATAAAAAATAAAATAAAAATAAAAAAAAAATAAAAATAAAAAAAAATTAATAAAAATAAAAAATAAAAAATAAAAAATAAAATTAATAAAAAAAATTTTTAAAAAAAATTAATAAAAATAAAAAATAAAAAATAAATTAATTATACATAAAAAACAGGTTCAAAAATATTGATGGAGGTAAAATAAGCAGGATCGCTGAATAAGGGATTGGAAGTGACGGCTTTAAGCTGTAAAAACTTGCTTTTCATGATGTTGATCTCTGTAAAAGAAGAGTCATTGGTGGTATAAACAGGAGATGTGACAGCACCATTAGCAGACAAAATAGAGGCAGAGAGAACACCTTCGTAAAAAAAAATAAAAAAATAAAAAAAAATTCATTAAAAAAAATATATTAAATTAATTTATTTTAAAAAATATCCGGAATTATTTGAGAATAAAAAATTAATTTAAAAATATTGTTAGTTTTTATTAAAATTTATAAGTTAAAAATAATAAATTATTTCTAATATGAAGAAAATTCGTCAAAAAAATTTTACCTGCATATGAGCATGTTACGTTTGGACTTAATCTAATGTCAGCAGAAAACCCTTGTGAAATAGGACCAACGACTCGGAAATCTACATTCGAAGTGACCCAGCCCGAAACTTCGTGAGGAAGAACCGTGGTCCCATTCGTCGTACCGTCCGCAAGAAACTGGTAAGCATTCATGACAATGATGGCGTAACCAATGGGATCACTTTGAAGGCTGAGAATGGTGCTTTTAAAATCTTGAAAGGCGGAGGTTTTCCTTATGACGACAGGCAAATTTTTTGTGTGCAGAGTTGCATTGTCTATCATCATTTGGAGGGTTTTGGATTGGTGGTAGGATGCGGGGCTGTCGTCGAAGATGAAGGCGATGCTGGATGCGTTGGTGTTGAGGGAGAGGGAGAGGTTTATTTTCTCTTGGTAGGGTTCGGAGAGGGCGATGCCGCTGATGTTTCTCTTTTCTCCTGTGTTGTACAGTATCTCATTGTAGGTTTGGTTTGTGATCATGTTTTGATTCACTTGTATCAAAAACAAAAATTAAAAATTAATTGAGTCGGATTTGTTTGTAGGAACATTAAATCTTTGAGTTTTGTTTATTTAATATCCTTTATAATTGTCGGGATTTAAATTTTACGAATTTATAGGGATTTAAAAAATTTAATTTTAATTTTAATTTTAATTTTATTTTTCACATTCATTTATAGATCTTTATTCATTTATAGATGCTTTATTAATCTAATTGTAGAGTATAACTGTGTTTAAATTCATTATATATTTTTTTTTATTTGAGTGGATATATAAATTAATAAACTATTTTGGAGATCTGAAGTATTATTCTCAAATATTAATAATGTTAATACACCGCGTTGATTATTAATAAAATTTTTGAAGATTTTCTTTTACCTCCACAGAATACAAATGGAACAGCTAAAATGAGATAAAATCAAATTATAAAAAAAAGCTTTATTGAGGTAATGATCTTACCAGTCATTGATGAGTTTGATTCTTTCAATTTCACATATCTGAGAGCTACCTTCTCCAATGCTATATCCCCTGATAATATAACTATATGTGGCTGCCAATCTTCGATCAATTGAATAGCATATGATGATATCAGATCAATAGATGAAGCATTTGTATAGGTCATCTATATTTGATCCAAAATATCAGCTAATATATCAAAGATT
>JAMYWO010000001.1:0-13605 GCA_024220525.1 Cochliopodium minus | reverse complement strand
TTGACCAAAATAAGTTGTCTTTCAAAAAATTTTGATTTTATTTAATAATTTTTTTAATATAATTTGTGTAAGTATTTTTTATTTTATATTTTATTTTTTATTTTTTTATTTTTTTATTTTTTATTATTTATTTTTATTTTTTATTTTTCTTATTTTTATTTTATATTTCATTTTATTTTTACTTTTTAATAATTTTTATTTTTTAAAAAAAAAAGGATATCCTATTTGAAATCGAAAGATACCCAACTCTGTTTTGTGGACTGTCTCCCAAGCGACGTGAAACCTCTTCAAGAATTCCAAAACGATCTCTACTTTTTCTCCTCCCCCTTCGACCGTTTCAAGTTTTCTTTGGAGCAGAAGAAGAAAGCTTTTTTCTCTCGCGTTTGGAAGACAAACGCCAAGGAGATCCAACAGTTTTATAAGAAAGATCTCTTTCCCAATTTCATGGCTACTGATTTTCCTAACTCTCCTGATTTTGGGAGAGTTTCTTACCATTATGATTGTATTGATTAAAAACAAAAAAAAATTTTTTCTTTTTAAAGTTTAAATTTTTCTTTTTTTGAAGGAGCTATCATTAACAAAGCAACATACCTTCCATTTAAAAACTTTAGTTGAGGACGGTTGTGTTGTACTTTGCAAGATGAAAGATTCAAATCATGAGGAATTAGTATAGTTTTTTTCTTTGTTCAAAGAATCTTCAATCAACTTAAGATATTTCGTTTGAAGGTCATAAAATCTTGATTCATTACTAAAATCCTTAAAACTATCTTGCAAAAACATTTTATCATGAGAAAGAGAAAGAAATAATAATTGATTTTTGATCTTATTTGAATATGTAAGAGCAGAATTTATTAAACTTAAGTGATTTTGAGTTTCTTGAAAAGTGAATACTTTTTCCTCTCTATCTTTCATTATTTCCTCTCTATCTTTCATTATATCCCCAATTTTTTGACAATCTTCTTCTAAAAAGTCATTATAATTTGATAAATAGGTGATATCACATCCATTAAAAACTGGTTTTTTTTGATTCATTTTTTTTTTTTTTATTTTTTCAAAAAGAAATATTATTGTTGCTTTGGTTGCAGATTTTCATTTTAAAGCCCAAAATTATTTATTTCAATTATCTTTGAAGAGATCAATTGCTTTTAATTTAATTTTGCAAAAATGAATGTTGGGCAGTACCAACATATAATTTGGAGTAGTAGGTATCACAACAAGACAAAACTTCGGAAAGGAAATTTAAGGCAAGGTTATTAATTTCTTTTTTTGGGGAATATTGAATAGAGTAATTAATCATGAAATATATATCCCCCGGTTTGACACCTGATTTTTCTGAAACAGTGCATCTAATTTGATTCAACTTATGGCTTTCGTAAATTTTTAGATAATTCTGCTTGAGGAGAGTATCATGTTCTTTGTTATCTGTTTCATCACATTTGGTAATTACAACAAGATAAGGAATTTCTTTATCATCAGCCACTTCTCTGAAATCGCGGAATTTTTCATAGTAATCATCTTTATCATAGTTTTTATAATCAACTAAAAATACAACACAATGGATGCTGTCGTTCAAAGTGGGATTTTGGATCAACTTCTCCATTGGATCTTTCCCAATTTCAAACTCTAAAGGTAATTTTCCACCAAGCATTGAGCTAATAGAAAGTTTGTCATGATTCGTTTTAGGAACCCATCCCCAAGCATCGAACAATTTTATTTTTGTTTCACTTTCAAATTTGTTAAAATCATGGCAACTGAACTTTTTAGAGACATGATTTTCCCAATCCAATGTTCTCACTTGTCTCGATATTTTCCCAGAGTTTTGGAGACAAGTATCAAAAGTATTCACAATTGAAGATTTTCCTTTTATATTTATTAAAAATTAATATAATTCTGAAATCAAAAATAAAAAATAATTTGTTAAAAATTTTTTACCAGATCCAACACCACCCGCTAAAAAAACATTGGCACTGTTGATTTTGACGTGTTTAAATTTTTCTTCAAGCTTCTGGGATTTTGGAGAATAGTTTTTAATTGAATTTAGCAAATCTAATTCCAAAGAATACACTTCAAAATTTGGAACAGTAAATGTGCGGTTGCATATTTTATCTTCCCATTTTGACCAAAAGCTCTCAAACTGTCCTGTAAGTGTATAAATTGCCTTTTCTCCTTTTTTCAAGTCTTTCAAGACGAAAAATGGTTCAGAACCTTGATAAATTGTAATATTATTTTTTTTGAGAACAAATTCCTTTAAACAATGTTGATATTTTTCATGTTTGAAATCCCATTCTATCTTGATAGTATTAAAGCCATATAAGAATCTGAGTTGGTTCATTTTGTTTTATTTTTTTATTTTTTTTTATTTTTTTTATTATATTTTTATTGAGTAAATAAATAATTTTTTTCATAAAATAATAATAATTTTTAAATTTAAAAATATTTTAATTTTCTGATTTTATGTTGTGAATTAATATTTTTATGTTGCAATTAATTCAAGCCAAATAAATTGATCAAATAATTGATGGATTCTCTTTCTTCCGAAATATTGATTGTATCATCTTCAAATTTGAAGGTAACAACAGAGCATCCCAAATCTGAAAAATCATGTGAATTTGGTTTTTTGATTCTATCTGTTATGATCAAAATTCTATTTTGAACATGAGGAATCGAATTTATTTTCTTCTTCAATAAATCTTTATGTTCATAAATGCGAGTCGGATTTCTTGCAAAATAAAGAAATGTCTTGTATTCTTGATCAGTTGTTCCATCAATCGATTCTAATTCAATATTTTGTTCTTCTCTGAGATATTCAATCAATGAATCAACTTCTTTCATATTATTATCCAAACATTTGAATCCCAATCTTATTTTCTTGATCTCTTTTTTATTATCTTGTCTGGAAAACCATTTTGCCAAACGATTATATGAGGAATTATTATTGTTTTTTTCTTTGTTCAAAGAATCTTCAATCAACTTCTGATATTTCGATTGAAGGTCATAAAATCTTGATTCATTACTAAAATCCTTTAAACATTGTTGCAAAAACATTTTATCATGAGAAAGAGAAAGAAATAATAATTGATTTTTGATCTTATTTGAATATGTAAGAGCAGAATTTATTAAACTTAAGTGATTTTGAGTTTCTTGAAAAGTGAATACTTTTTCCTCTCTATCTTTCATTATTTCCTCTCTATCTTTCATTATATCCCCAATTTTTTGACAATCTTCTTCTAAAAAGTCATTATAATTTGATAAATAGGTGATATCACATCCATTAAAAACTGGTTTTTTTTGATTCATTTTTTTTTTTTTTATTTTTTCAAAAAGAAATATTATTGTTGCTTTGGTTGCAGATTTTCATTTTAAAGCCCAAAATTATTTATTTCAATTATCTTTGAAGAGATCAATTGCTTTTAATTTAATTTTGCAAAAATGAATGTTGGGCAGTACCAACATATAATTTGGAGTAGTAGGTATCACAACAAGACAAAACTTCGGAAAGGAAATTTAAGGCAAGGTTATTAATTTCTTTTTTTGGGGAATATTGAATAGAGTAATTAATCATGAAATATATATCCCCCGGTTTGACACCTGATTTTTCTGAAACAGTGCATCTAATTTGATTCAACTTATGGCTTTCGTAAATTTTTAGATAATTCTGCTTGAGGAGAGTATCATGTTCTTTGTTATCTGTTTCATCACATTTGGTAATTACAACAAGATAAGGAATTTCTTTATCATCAGCCACTTCTCTGAAATCGCGGAATTTTTCATAGTAATCATCTTTATCATAGTTTTTATAATCAACTAAAAATACAACACAATGGATGCTGTCGTTCAAAGTGGGATTTTGGATCAACTTCTCCATTGGATCTTTCCCAATTTCAAACTCTAAAGGTAATTTTCCACCAAGCATTGAGCTAATAGAAAGTTTGTCATGATTCGTTTTAGGAACCCATCCCCAAGCATCGAACAATTTTATTTTTGTTTCACTTTCAAATTTGTTAAAATCATGGCAACTGAACTTTTTAGAGACATGATTTTCCCAATCCAATGTTCTCACTTGTCTCGATATTTTCCCAGAGTTTTGGAGACAAGTATCAAAAGTATTCACAATTGAAGATTTTCCTTTTATATTTATTAAAAATTAATATAATTCTGAAATCAAAAATAAAAAATAATTTGTTAAAAATTTTTTACCAGATCCAACACCACCCGCTAAAAAAACATTGGCACTGTTGATTTTGACGTGTTTAAATTTTTCTTCAAGCTTCTGGGATTTTGGAGAATAGTTTTTAATTGAATTTAGCAAATCTAATTCCAAAGAATACACTTCAAAATTTGGAACAGTAAATGTGCGGTTGCATATTTTATCTTCCCATTTTGACCAAAAGCTCTCAAACTGTCCTGTAAGTGTATAAATTGCCTTTTCTCCTTTTTTCAAGTCTTTCAAGACGAAAAATGGTTCAGAACCTTGATAAATTGTAATATTATTTTTTTTGAGAACAAATTCCTTTAAACAATGTTGATATTTTTCATGTTTGAAATCCCATTCTATCTTGATAGTATTAAAGCCATATAAGAATCTGAGTTGGTTCATTTTGTTTTATTTTTTTATTTTTTTTTATTTTTTTTATTATATTTTTATTGAGTAAATAAATAATTTTTTTCATAAAATAATAATAATTTTTAAATTTAAAAATATTTTAATTTTCTGATTTTATGTTGTGAATTAATATTTTTATGTTGCAATTAATTCAAGCCAAATAAATTGATCAAATAATTGATGGATTCTCTTTCTTCCGAAATATTGATTGTATCATCTTCAAATTTGAAGGTAACAACAGAGCATCCCAAATCTGAAAAATCATGTGAATTTGGTTTTTTGATTCTATCTGTTATGATCAAAATTCTATTTTGAACATGAGGAATCGAATTTATTTTCTTCTTCAATAAATCTTTATGTTCATAAATGCGAGTCGGATTTCTTGCAAAATAAAGAAATGTCTTGTATTCTTGATCAGTTGTTCCATCAATCGATTCTAATTCAATATTTTGTTCTTCTCTGAGATATTCAATCAATGAATCAACTTCTTTCATATTATTATCCAAACATTTGAATCCCAATCTTATTTTCTTGATCTCTTTTTTATTATCTTGTCTGGAAAACCATTTTGCCAAACGATTATATGAGGAATTACTATTTTTCTCGTTTTCATATAAGTACTAAAATGGTAAGTATAAAAATTTCATTTCAAAGAAGTTGAAACCTTATTGAACATTTTATAAACAAAACTAGTTGATAGAAAGATAAAAAAATATTTTATCGCATATAAATATTTGAGATTATTGTTATTGAATTCCCCTTTAAATTCTATTTCAACTTTTATTGGCGGTTCCTCTTTTGGTAAATTTATTCCATTTTCCTCGCTTAATTCATCGATAATACAAACATCTATTTTATCCATTTTTTTTTTTTTTTTAAATGTCACAAAAAATTTTACTGAGATAGTCAAACTAAGACCAAATAATTTTTTCCATCAAATTAACATTTTAAAACTCAATTTCTTTAAAGATGATTTCTTATATATCTATCTGTAATAACATTTTTCTCAATTGGTCTTTTTTGAATATTGCAGAAAGTTATCAAGATATGATCTAGGTAGGATTTTATGGGTTGGTTGCAGTGAAAATAAAACAGAATTAGCCCAAGTGATGGTATAAATATAATTAAATCAATTTTTAATTTTTAATTTTTAATTTTTAATTTTTTTGAATATTGTCATAAAAAATTAAAAAATTTTTTAAAAAGAAATTTTTTTTTTAATTCCAAACAAAAAAATACATTATCATTATTATCATCATTATTTTTTTTTTTGAATCTAATTTTCAGCCAACTCCGAAAACTCCCTGACAGACTCACCCTGATGATGAGAATTATTAACTGTGTCGCCATGAGTATTATTGGTGCTCCTCTTAGCACTGGTGACATCGCTCTGAGACTTGCCACCCCTCTTCGACCTCTGACTGTTTCCAGAAGTGTTATTGGTGGTAGTATTGTTACCTTCGTACAACTTTAAGACGGTTCGACGGTTCGACATCGATTTCTTTGCAGTGTAAAGGTAAGAAAAGAGGAGGGTGAAGCAGGGGATCACCTCGAAGATGATCAGCTCGAAGAGGATGGAGAACCATTTGTGCGTCGACACCTCGACTCCTGACGAGAGGATCACGAAGAAGATCAAGCTGGCTGTGGAGCACACTGCGATCACAATCGTCAACAAGATGATTTTCTTTGCCAATGTTTTTTGTGATGAGTTTTTTTTCAAGGATCCTAAATTTTAATTAAAAATAAATTCATTTTTTTATTAAATTTTTTAAATCACTTTTTTAAAAAAAGAACTATGTTGTTTTTTTTTTGTTATTAAATTTTTTGTTTGAGATTATTTTTTTTTTTTTTAAATTTTTTAATATTGATTAATTCAATATTTATTAATTTATTTATTTTTATTTGTTCATTAAATTTTTTTTTTCATAAATATATTTTTTAATTATCCTAAAGTAAATTTAATAATTTTTTTCTTGTTTACCCATTACAGTTCTCAAAAGTAAAAATCCAACCACCAAAAATATCAATGAATGCAATACTCCAATCACAGCTTAAATAAAAATAAAAAAATAAAAAATAAATAAAAAATTTGAAATAAAAAATAAAAAATTTGAAATAAAAAATTTGAAATAAAAAATTTGAAATAAAAAATAAANCAACCAAAAGAATTACGGGCGGTTGATTATGGGTTTTGATTTCGGATATCCATAGGTGGATATGATCAAAGGTGGTTTTGTTTGAAATATCGAAAAACAACATTATTCCTTCAGATCCTCGATAGTAGCCTTGTAATTTGTTCTTTTTCAATAAATTTTTGTAGAAAAGATAAGTTGTAGAATGCATAAAAAGTTCACAAAAATTATTTTTTGTGAGAAAGAAAAATTTAAAATATATTTTTAAAATTTTTAAAGATCTTTTACTCACTACAATCATACTAATTTATTGAACTTTTTAAGATTAATCAAGTTTATTTTACAGTGTCCCAAATTTGAAGCTTGATGGTTTTGGAATATCTTTAAATTTTCATTTAATTTAAATTTCATGATTTTACCTTTATTTTTGATTGATTGTCTATTTCAAATTTTTTCTCTTAATTCTACTCCTATCTTTTTATTTATAGAGATATGCCAAAAAAATTTTAATATTTTTATACAGTCGATAAATGTGTATCAGTAAATGTATCATCTGCATATCTGGCATCAAAGAACTTTTCCCAACAATGGGATCTCCTATTCAAACAGTATATTTGGTTATTTTTTTATATATTAAACAAAGATACCTATTATCACAATCTTGAAGATATGATCACTGAGATAATGAAAATTTTAAGAAAATATGGAATTAAAATATAATCAAATTATCATTTGGCAAATTCACTCTCCATTTTTTTTTTTTTAATTAATTTTTGAATTGAATCGAGCAAATATCAGATTTGATTTGAATTAGATAATTTTTTTTTTTTTCTTTGAAATTTCTGTTTTTTTTTGAATATTAATTTTTATTAAAACAAAACACAATCACTTTTTTCTTTTTGATAGTCTCAATTCAAGAATGGGATGATTCTTCTTTCTGAAGAGAGAACATACTCTGATTGTAAATTTCATTGGCAATGTACTCAAAGCAATTCTCAACATTGACTTTTAGAACTTGTTTCAATATAATGAATTCCAATATCTCGAGCTAGCATCTCGATTTCATCAATGGAAACAGCCCTTTGATCTTCCAAATCACACTTTGTTCCAACCAAAACAATGACAAGCGCTTGCTTTGCATATTCGTTTATTTCCATTATCCATAGGTGGATACTTTCATAGGTGCTCTTGTCTGTAATATCGAAAAATATCATTATTCCTTCAGCTCCACGATAGTACCTGTAGTTTGTACTTTTTTAATAAATTTTTGTCGATTAGAAAAGAAATTAGAACTAAAAAAAAATTCAAGAATTTTTTTTCAAAGTAAATTTAACTTTTTTTTTTTTTACTTAAACCTATTGTTCTAAAAATTTTTGATTTTTAATTTTTTATAAACAAGTTCAAGAGTTTATTTTACAGTGTCCCAAATTTCTATCTTCATAAATTTTTTTTTGGAATATCTTTAATTTTCATTTTAATCAAAATTTCATGATTTTACCTTTATTTTTTGATTGTCTATATCCAAAATTTTTTCTCTAAATTCTCCAATCTTTCAATATTAAAAGAGATATGCCAATAAACTTTTTTAATTTTTTTATACGGTCCATGTATACGTATCAGTAAATGAATCATCAACATATCTGAGCATCATGCAACTTTTTCCAACATTAGATTCTCCTATTCAAGAAGTATATTTGTTCCTTAAATTAAATTTTTTATTATAATATAAAAAGATTAACCTATAATCACAATCTTGAAGAAATGATCACTAATTATAAGAGAATATGGAATTAAATCATTTTAAAATAATCTTTATGAAAATTTTCACTATGTTTGCATTTTTTTTTTAAATAATTACAATTTTTTTTTAATTAAAACAAAAAACAATCACTTCTCTCCAATTTTTTTGTCTCTCCCAAATCCAACTGGATCTTTTGAGGAGAGGGGAATTTAATCTTATAAATTTCATTGGTAATATACTCAAAACACTCTTCAACATTGATGTTGTTCTTAGAACTGGTCTCGATATAATGGAAACCGACGTCTTTAGCAAAATGTTCGATTTTATCTATGGAAACAGCCCTACATCCTTCCAAATCACACTTTGTTCCAACTATTAAAAGAACAAGCGCATCACAATCAAATCTTCTCACATCGTTAACCCATGAATACAAGCTTTCGAAGGATTCTTTACTTGTTATGTCAAAGAAAATCATGACCCCGTGTATTTCTCTGAAGTTATTTTCATATTCTCGTCTTATAGAAAAAAGAAATCAAAAGTATAAAAGAATTAAACTCTTTGTGATCAGGCTTGGAAGAATTAATTTTTTTGATTTTTGATTTCCGTTATAAAATAATTAATTTTTTGATTTTTTTATTTTGAACGAAAATTTATAAAACTAATTTTTTGTTGTGATAATTTTGACTGTTTGTGATTTATTTTACTTATATTTATCTTGTCCTGTCTTTTATTTATTGTTTTTTTTTAATAATAAAAAAAAATTTTAATTTTAAAGTTCATTTTTACAACATCCAAAACTTGAATCTAAAATAAATAATAAAGTTATTTCAAATAAGAGTTTAAAAATGGAGAAATTTTTGCCTTAACTTTTTTTTTCTGAACATACATGTTTATTTCTTTGCATTGTGATTGGTACTTTGTTATTGTTTAATATTAAAAAAAAAATTTTTATAAATTTTTAATACAGTAAAGGAATATCTATCAGTATAGGAATTATCTGCATATCTGATAATCAAACTACTTTTTCCAATATATGAATCCCCTATTTGAGCAGTATATTTGGAAAATCAAAAAAATTATTTTTAAAAATTTTTTATATTTTGAACCTAATGTCAATATCTTGAATAGATAATCACTAATCCATTTCAATTTAAATGAATAGAAATTAAAATCTTGATAAAATTAATATTACTTTTATATTTACCTATTCATTTTTTTTTTTTTTAATGAATTGTAAATCATACTAAACAATTTGTAACCAAATCACTTTAATAAGATCTTTAGATTTCAAAAGTACAACAACTCATTAATTTAAATAATAAAAAAAAACAAAATCTCAAAATGTTGTGAATAACTAAAATATTTTTCAAAATTTTTTTTTGGAAGATTGAATTGTTAAACTTTAATTTAAAATTTCTTTTCAACTAACTTTGGTTTCTTTAATAAATTTTATAAATTGAAAATCAAATTTAACTTTCACAGATTCCACAATATAAAGAGTGTATTTCTTAGATCCCATTGAATTGAAAAATGTAATTTTATAAAAAAAAAAATCAAGATCTAAAAATGGAACAAAGAAAAAAATTTGTTGTATTTGGAGCAAGTGGATGGATAGGATCAAAATTATGTGAGCTGATCATGGAATCGGGAGATGATCTGTACATCGCCAAAAGCAGATTGGAATATAGGGAACAGATAATGGATGAATTGAATACCATCAATCCTGATTATGTTATAAATTGTGCAGGAAAGGTATATAATTCATCCTCTCTTTTGTTTATAAAGGAAAGTATCGAGAAAATTAAATTATAAATTTTTTTATATTTTATATTCCCTCAATGGTACTCGTATATGATCGAGTATATGTTCATATATTATCGTTATATTCTTTTTTTTGAATAAAGACAGGAATACCAAATGTGGAGTGGTGTGAATATAATAAGGAGGTAATAAAAAAAATCAAAAAAAAAAAAAATAAAAAAAATAAAAAAAAATTTGAAAAAGAATAAATTGGAAAAAGAAAATAATTTAAAAAAAACTATTTTTTATTTATTTTTTATTTTAAAGAAAACTTTAAGGGCGAATGTGATTGGGACCTTGAATTTGATAGATATATGTTTTTTAAAGAAAATACCAATCACCAACATCGGATCTGGTTGTATTTACAGCTATGATGAAAAACATCCTGTGGGAAGTGGAATAGGTTTTAAAGGTAAAAAAAAATTGCAGAGATCACTATCCTTGAATCAAACAATTTATATTAATCTATTTTAATATTTCTATTCAAAAAATTAACTAAAAATTGAATATAAAGAAAATAAAAATTAAAAAAATAATTATAAAAAAAAAATTTCAAGAAATTAAGATAATTTTAAAATTTTTTTAATTGGAAATATAATAAATATTAAAAAAAAAAGAAAATTTTAAAAAATAATAAACATTAAAAAATCTTAAAAATCTTTAATCTTTATAATAAATAAATATTAAAAAATCTTAAAAACCTAAATAAAAAAAAAAAAAATTTGTTAATTAAAAAAAATTGTATAAAATTGAACGAAAAATTGAAAAAAAAATTTCTTTTTTTTTAGAGGAAGACCCACCCAATTTTTTCGGATCTTATTATGCGATGACAAGGTCTCATTTAGAATGTCTTATCAAATCATATGACAATCTCCTCCACCTTCGCGTCAGAATGCCCATCTCTGACGATCTTGACAAAAAGAGTCTTCTCACTAAAATTCTCAACTATGATACTCTCATAGATATTCCCAATTCTTTGAGTGTATTAAGTGATTTATTGCCTATTGTATTGGATATGACCAAAAAAAATTTCAAAGGTAAAAATTTTATTTTATGATAATTATTTTTTTTAATTTTTTATTTTTATTTTTCATTTTTTTCATTTAATAATTCAAAGATTCTTTCTTTAAAATTTTTATTTTTTTAATTTATAATTTTGGATAATCAAATTTAATTTTTTCTTTTTTTATTTTTCTAAATAATATTAATATATACATTTCTTTTTGATTTCTTTTTTCTTTTGAATATTTTTTCTTTTTTTTTTTGAATTTTTATTTTTTTTTTTAAATTTTTTTTTTCTAGGAGTCTTCAATTTTGTTAATCCAGGAACCATTCGACACTCGGAAATTTTGCAGATGTACAAAGAAATAATAGACGGCAGCATCACCTGGAAAACTGTGGAAGAAGAAAAGTTGGATTCTTTTTTCACTGTGAAAAGAAGCAACAATCAACTCGATTGTTCCAAATTGCTTAATTTGTATCCCGACATCCCTGATATAAAAGTTTCCGTCGAAAGTCTTTTGAAAAGAATGAAACTTAAAATAAACAAAAATAGTAAATTGTAATTAAAAAAAAAAAACTATTTATTAAAATGAAATAATTAAAAGAAAAGAAATTAATAAATTTTTTTTTTTTATTTTAGTTTTAAATATAACATCCGTTTAGAAAGATTGAGTCTTTAAATTTTTTAATTTGGAACAATCTTTTCGATCATATTTTTTCAAGATTCCATCTTCCTTCAAGAATTTTAAAAATAAATAAAAAATTGATGGAAGAAGAGGAATGGTACCCTTATTAAAAAAAAATTTAAAACTGATTATTGTATTTATTAATTGGATTTTATAGTGATGATGTTTACAAAGTGATTATCATAGGCATCTTTTCCTTTATATTTTATTTTTATGATCAAATAACCCAAATATAAAATTTTGACAGGAGATAGTGGTGTTGGGAAGAGTTGTTTATTGCATAGATTTATCAAAAATGAATATACAGAATCACATATCTCAACCGTAAAAAATAAATAAGACATATAAGGATTATTATAATTTTAATTATCCTTTTTAATAAAATTGGATATCTAGATTGGAGAAGATTATAAAACAAAGATAATGAAAGTGGAGAATAAAAATATCAAGGTGAATCATTATCAAAATTCAATTTTTTTTTTGAACTCAATTCTTTTCTTTTATCAGATGGAAATTTGGGACACTGTATAAAAAAAATAGATTTAAAATTTTTAACAGTTTATTAAAATATCGATTAATAATAACAGTCAGGACAAGAAAAGTTCAAGTAAAAAATAAAAAATATAAAAAATAAAAATTAAAATTAAAATATAAAAAATAAAAAATATAAAAAATAAAAAAATAAAATAAAAAAAATAAAAAAAAATTTTTTTTTTTGAAAAGAGATATGACACAAAGCCATTATTACGGATCACAAGGAATTCTCATATGCTATGACATAACAGACAAAAATTCGTTCACAAAGATGAACAGGCTGGTAGAAGAAGTGGAGAGGTACTGCGGCAACGAAAACGTAGCTCTGATCTTTGTAGGAAACAAATCAGACATGGAAGAAAGAAAAGTGAGCAAATCGGAGTTAAAAGAGTATTCAAAGTCGATGGGCCGTGATTTCATTGAGACTTCTTCTAAAAATGGATCTGATGTTGTTCTTTGTTTTCAAATCTTGGCCAAGTTGATGTTTCTCAATCGTCATCCCCAGGAGATTCAAGTTGAGATTCAATCTTCGTCGATCAAGGTTGATACAAAGAAAAAGATGAAGAAGAATTGCCATGTTTTTTGATTTGTAAATAATAAAATAAAATCTGAAATAATTTATTAAATTAAAATTTTTTTACTAAACATTTTTTTAAAAAAAGATTAATTTAAATTTTCTCTTTGAAATAATTTTTTTTTCTTTTTTTTTTTGTTTTGTTTTTTATTTCTTTTTTTTTTTTACCTCCTAAAAAATCACCTTGAGATGTTATTGCGAACAAAGCAACAACTACCCCTCCACCCCAATCAACATAATCTGCCATATTATTTCGTAGAATCATAGAATCGGCAATTCCTGAACTTGTATAAACCAGAACTTCATTGTAAACGTGAAAAAGAAGGAAATTCAATAGATAAATTTTAATATCTAGTTGAATTTAATTTAATTTGAATTATAAAAACTAAAATGATTAAAGAAAAACTATTTCTAACTATTTCTAAATAACATAAGGGGAAATTTTTTTTGTTTTTGAATATGTGTCTGGACCTCCAGACACATATTTTTAACACGATAAAAAAAATCATTCATCTCTATATTGGAGATATAAC